>JAHCLQ010000404.1:0-125624 GCA_023678885.1 Pogostemon cablin
TCGTTTCGACGTACATTTCCTTCATTTTGATGCTCGTTCGCTTGTTATGATCAACATTTCTTTCTTTTCGACGCATGTTTCCTTCATTTTGATGCTCATTCTATCATTACGATCAACATTTCCTTCGTTTCGATGCATATTTACTTCATTTTGATGCTCATTCACTTGTTATGATCAACAATTTCTTCGTTTCGATGCATATTTCCTACATTTTGATGCTCATATGCTTGTTAAGATCGCCATTTCCTTCGTTTCGATGCAAATTCCTTCATTTTGATTCTCATTCGCATGTTATGATCAACGTTTCCTTCGTTTCGAAGCATATTTCCTTCATTTTGATTCTCATTCTCTTGTTATATGATAAACATTTTCTTCGTTTCGATGCATGTTCCTTCATTTTGATGCTCATTCGCGTGTTATGATCAACATTTCCTTCGTTTCGATGCATATTTCTTTCATTTTGATGTCCATTCGCTTGTTATGATAAATATTTCCTTCGTTTCGATACATATTCCTTAATTTTAATGCTCATTCGCTTGTTATGATCAACATTTCCTTCTTTAGATGCATATTCCTTCATTTTGATGCTTATTCGTATGTTATGATCAACATTTCCTTCGTTTCGATTCATATTTCCTTTATTTTTATGAACATTCGCAATTTATATCAACATTTACTTCGTTTCACTGCATATTGCTTCATTTGATGCGCATTGGCTTGTTATGATCAACATTTCCTTCGTTTCGATGCATATTTCCTTTATTTTGATGCTCATTCACATGTTATGATCAACATTTCCTTCATTTCGATGCATATTTCCTTCATTTTGATGCTCATTCGTTTGTTATGATCAACATTTCTTTAGTTACGACACATATTTCCTTCATTTGATACTCATTCGCTTGTTATATGATCATGTTTCGATGCATATTCCTTCATTTTGATGCTCATTCGCATGTTATAATCAACATTTACTTCGTTTCGATACATATTTCTTTCATTTTGATGCCCATTCGCTTGTTATGACAAACATTTAATTCGTTTCGATTCATATTCCTTCATTTTAATGTTCATTCGCTTGTTATGATCAACATTTCCTTTGTTTCGATGCATATTCCTTCATTTTGATGCTCATTTGCCTGTTATGATCAATATTTCCTTTGTTTCGATGCACATTTCCTTCATTTTGATGCTCAATTCGCTTGTTATGATCAATATCTCCTTCATTTCGATGCAGGTTTCCTTCATTTTGATGCTCATTTTCTCATTACGATTAATATTTCCTTCGTTTTGATGCATATTTCCTTCATTTTGATGCTCATTCGCTTGTCATGATCAACATTTTCTTCGTTTCGATGCATATTTCCTTCATTTTGAAATGCTCATTCGCTTGTTATGATCAACATTTCCTTCATTTCTATGTAAATTCGTTCATTTAGATTCTCATTCGCATGTTATGATCAATGTTTCCTTCATTTCGAAGCATATTTCCTTCATTTTGATTCTCATTCGCTTGTTATATGATCAACATTTCCTTCATTTCGATTCATATTCCTTCATTTTGATGCTCATTCGCTAGTTATTATAAATATTTCCTTCGGTTCGATGCATATTTCCCTCATTTTGATGCTCATTTTCTTGTTATGATCATCATTTCCTTAGTTTCGATGCACATTTCCTTCATTTTGATGCTCATTCGCTTGTTATGATCAACATTTACTTCATTTCGATGCATTTTTCCTTCATATTGATGCTCATTTTCTCATTACGATCAACATTTCCTTCGTTTCGATGCATATTTCCTTCATTTTGATGCTCATTTGCTTGTTATGATCAACCTTTTCTTCGTTTCGATGCATATTTCCTTCATTTTGATGCTCATTCGCTTGTTATGATCAACATTTCCTTCGTTTCTATGCAAATTCATTCATTTTGATTCTCATTCGCATGTTATGATCAATGTTTCCTTCATTTCGAAGCATATTTCCTTCATTTTGATTCTCATTCGCTTGTTATATGATCAACATTTCCTTCATTTTGATGCATATTCCTTCATTTTGATGCTTATTCGCGTGTTATGATAAACATTTCCTTCGTTTCGATGCATATTTCCTTCATTTTGATGCTCATTCACTTGTTATGATCAACATTTCCTTCGTTTCGATGCATATTTCCTTCATTTTGATGCCCATTCGCTTTATATGATCAACATTTCCTTCGTTTCTATATATATTCTGTCATTTTGATGCTCATTCGCTTGTTATTATCAACATTTTCTTCGTTTCGATGCATATTTCCTACATTTTGATGCTCATATGCTTGTTATGATCGCCATTTCCTTCATTTCGATGCAAATTCCTTCATTTTGATTCTCATTTGCATGCTATGATCAATGTTTCCTTCGTTTTGAAGCATATTTCATTCATTTTGATTCTCATTCTCTTGTTATATGATCAACATTTCCTTCGTTTTGATGCATGTTCCTTCATTTTTATGCTCATTCGCGTGATACGATCAATAATTCCTTCGTTTCGATGCATATTTCTTTCATTCTGATGCCCATTCGCTTGATATGATTATCATTTCATTCGTTTCGATACATATTCCGTCATTTTGATCCTCATTCGCTTGTTATTATCAATATTTCCTTCGCTTTGATGTATATTTCCTTCATTTTGATGCTCATTCGCTAGATATGATCAACATTTCTTTCGTTTCGACGTACATTTCCTTCATTTTGATGCTCGTTCGCTTGTTATGATCAACATTTCTTTCTTTTCGACGCATGTTTCCTTCATTTTGATGCTCATTCTATCATTACGATCAACATTTCCTTCGTTTCGATGCATATTTACTTCATTTTGATGCTCATTCACTTGTTATGATCAACAATTTCTTCGTTTCGATGCATATTTCCTACATTTTGATGCTCATATGCTTGTTAAGATCGCCATTTCCTTCGTTTCGATGCAAATTCCTTCATTTTGATTCTCATTCGCATGTTATGATCAACGTTTCCTTCGTTTCGAAGCATATTTCCTTCATTTTGATTCTCATTCTCTTGTTATATGATAAACATTTTCTTCGTTTCGATGCATGTTCCTTCATTTTGATGCTCATTCGCGTGTTATGATCAACATTTCCTTCGTTTCGATGCATATTTCTTTCATTTTGATGTCCATTCGCTTGTTATGATAAATATTTCCTTCGTTTCGATACATATTCCTTAATTTTAATGCTCATTCGCTTGTTATGATCAACATTTCCTTCTTTAGATGCATATTCCTTCATTTTGATGCTTATTCGTATGTTATGATCAACATTTCCTTCGTTTCGATTCATATTTCCTTTATTTTTATGAACATTCGCAATTTATATCAACGTTTACTTCGTTTCACTGCATATTGCTTCATTTGATGCGCATTGGCTTGTTATGATCAACATTTCCTTCGTTTCGATGCATATTTCCTTTATTTTGATGCTCATTCACATGTTATGATCAACATTTCCTTCATTTCGATGCATATTTCCTTCATTTTGATGCTCATTCGTTTGTTATGATCAACATTTCTTTAGTTACGACACATATTTCCTTCATTTGATACTCATTCGCTTGTTATATGATCATGTTTCGATGCATATTCCTTCATTTTGATGCTCATTCGCATGTTATAATCAACATTTACTTCGTTTCGATACATATTTCTTTCATTTTGATGCCCATTCGCTTGTTATGACAAACATTTAATTCGTTTCGATTCATATTCCTTCATTTTAATGTTCATTCGCTTGTTATGATCAACATTTCCTTTGTTTCGATGCATATTCCTTCATTTTGATGCTCATTTGCCTGTTATGATCAATATTTCCTTTGTTTCGATGCACATTTCCTTCATTTTGATGCTCAATTCGCTTGTTATGATCAATATCTCCTTCATTTCGATGCAGGTTTTCTTCATTTTGATGCTCATTTTCTCATTACGATTAATATTTCCTTCGTTTTGATGCATATTTCCTTCATTTTGATGCTCATTCGCTTGTCATGATCAACATTTTCTTCGTTTCGATGCATATTTCCTTCATTTTGAAATGCTCATTCGCTTGTTATGATCAACATTTCCTTCATTTCTATGTAAATTCGTTCATTTAGATTCTCATTCGCATGTTATGATCAATGTTTCCTTCATTTCGAAGCATATTTCCTTCATTTTGATTCTCATTCGCTTGTTATATGATCAACATTTCCTTCATTTCGATTCATATTCCTTCATTTTGATGCTCATTCGCTAGTCATTATAAATATTTCCTTCGGTTCGATGCATATTTCCCTCATTTTGATGCTCATTTTCTTGTTATGATCATCATTTCCTTAGTTTCGATGCACATTTCCTTCATTTTGATGCTCATTCGCTTGTTATGATCATCATTTACTTCATTTCGATGCATTTTTCCTTCATATTGATGCTCATTTTCTCATTACGATCAACATTTCCTTCGTTTCGATGCATATTTCCTTCATTTTGATGCTCATTTGCTTGTTATGATCAACCTTTTCTTCGTTTCGATGCATATTTCCTTCATTTTGATGCTCATTCGCTTGTTATGATCAACATTTCCTTCGTTTCTATGCAAATTCATTCATTTTGATTCTCATTCGCATGTTATGATCAATGTTTCCTTCATTTCGAAGCATATTTCCTTCATTTTGATTCTCATTCGCTTGTTATATGATCAACATTTCCTTCATTTTGATGCATATTCCTTCATTTTGATGCTTATTCGCGTGTTATGATAAACATTTCCTTCGTTTCGATGCATATTTCCTTCATTTTGATGCTCATTCACTTGTTATGATCAACATTTCCTTCGTTTCGATGCATATTTCCTTCATTTTGATGCCCATTCGCTTTATATGATCAACATTTCCTTTGTTTCTATATATATTCTGTCATTTTGATGCTCATTCGCTTGTTATTATCAACATTTTCTTCGTTTCGATGCATATTTCCTACATTTTGATGCTCATATGCTTGTTATGATCGCCATTTCCTTCATTTCGATGCAAATTCCTTCATTTTGATTCTCATTTGCATGCTATGATCAATGTTTCCTTCGTTTTGAAGCATATTTCATTCATTTTGATTCTCATTCTCTTGTTATATGATCAACATTTCCTTCGTTTTGATGCATGTTCCTTCATTTTTATGCTCATTCGCGTGATACGATCAATAATTCCTTCGTTTCGATGCATATTTCTTTCATTCTGATGCCCATTCGCTTGATATGATTATCATTTCATTCGTTTCGATACATATTCCGTCATTTTGATCCTCATTCGCTTGTTATTATCAATATTTCCTTCGCTTTGATGTATATTTCCTTCATTTTGATGCTCATTCGCTAGATATGATCAACATTTCTTTCGTTTCGACGTACATTTCCTTCATTTTGATGCTCGTTCGCTTGTTATGATCAACATTTCTTTCTTTTCGACGCATGTTTCCTTCATTTTGATGCTCATTCTATCATTACGATCAACATTTCCTTCGTTTCGATGCATATTTACTTCATTTTGATGCTCATTCACTTGTTATGATCAACAATTTCTTCGTTTCGATGCATATTTCCTACATTTTGATGCTCATATGCTTGTTAAGATCGCCATTTCCTTCGTTTCGATGCAAATTCCTTCATTTTGATTCTCATTCGCATGTTATGATCAACGTTTCCTTCGTTTCGAAGCATATTTCCTTCATTTTGATTCTCATTCTCTTGTTATATGATAAACATTTTCTTCGTTTCGATGCATGTTCCTTCATTTTGATGCTCATTCGCGTGTTATGATCAACATTTCCTTCGTTTCGATGCATATTTCTTTCATTTTGATGTCCATTCGCTTGTTATGATAAATATTTCCTTCGTTTCGATACATATTCCTTAATTTTAATGCTCATTCGCTTGTTATGATCAACATTTCCTTCTTTAGATGCATATTCCTTCATTTTGATGCTTATTCGTATGTTATGATCAACATTTCCTTCGTTTCGATTCATATTTCCTTTATTTTTATGAACATTCGCAATTTATATCAACGTTTACTTCGTTTCACTGCATATTGCTTCATTTGATGCGCATTGGCTTGTTATGATCAACATTTCCTTCGTTTCGATGCATATTTCCTTTATTTTGATGCTCATTCACATGTTATGATCAACATTTCCTTCATTTCGATGCATATTTCCTTCATTTTGATGCTCATTCGTTTGTTATGATCAACATTTCTTTAGTTACGACACATATTTCCTTCATTTGATACTCATTCGCTTGTTATATGATCATGTTTCGATGCATATTCCTTCATTTTGATGCTCATTCGCATGTTATAATCAACATTTACTTCGTTTCGATACATATTTCTTTCATTTTGATGCCCATTCGCTTGTTATGACAAACATTTAATTCGTTTCGATTCATATTCCTTCATTTTAATGTTCATTCGCTTGTTATGATCAACATTTCCTTTGTTTCGATGCATATTCCTTCATTTTGATGCTCATTTGCCTGTTATGATCAATATTTCCTTTGTTTCGATGCACATTTCCTTCATTTTGATGCTCAATTCGCTTGTTATGATCAATATCTCCTTCATTTCGATGCAGGTTTTCTTCATTTTGATGCTCATTTTCTCATTACGATTAATATTTCCTTCGTTTTGATGCATATTTCCTTCATTTTGATGCTCATTCGCTTGTCATGATCAACATTTTCTTCGTTTCGATGCATATTTCCTTCATTTTGAAATGCTCATTCGCTTGTTATGATCAACATTTCCTTCATTTCTATGTAAATTCGTTCATTTAGATTCTCATTCGCATGTTATGATCAATGTTTCCTTCATTTCGAAGCATATTTCCTTCATTTTGATTCTCATTCGCTTGTTATATGATCAACATTTCCTTCATTTCGATTCATATTCCTTCATTTTGATGCTCATTCGCTAGTCATTATAAATATTTCCTTCGGTTCGATGCATATTTCCCTCATTTTGATGCTCATTTTCTTGTTATGATCATCATTTCCTTAGTTTCGATGCACATTTCCTTCATTTTGATGCTCATTCGCTTGTTATGATCATCATTTACTTCATTTCGATGCATTTTTCCTTCATATTGATGCTCATTTTCTCATTACGATCAACATTTCCTTCGTTTCGATGCATATTTCCTTCATTTTGATGCTCATTTGCTTGTTATGATCAACCTTTTCTTCGTTTCGATGCATATTTCCTTCATTTTGATGCTCATTCGCTTGTTATGATCAACATTTCCTTCGTTTCTATGCAAATTCATTCATTTTGATTCTCATTCGCATGTTATGATCAATGTTTCCTTCATTTCGAAGCATATTTCCTTCATTTTGATTCTCATTCGCTTGTTATATGATCAACATTTCCTTCATTTTGATGCATATTCCTTCATTTTGATGCTTATTCGCGTGTTATGATAAACATTTCCTTCGTTTCGATGCATATTTCCTTCATTTTGATGCTCATTCACTTGTTATGATCAACATTTCCTTCGTTTCGATGCATATTTCCTTCATTTTGATGCCCATTCGCTTTATATGATCAACATTTCCTTTGTTTCTATATATATTCTGTCATTTTGATGCTCATTCGCTTGTTATTATCAACATTTTCTTCGTTTCGATGCATATTTCCTACATTTTGATGCTCATATGCTTGTTATGATCGCCATTTCCTTCATTTCGATGCAAATTCCTTCATTTTGATTCTCATTTGCATGCTATGATCAATGTTTCCTTCGTTTTGAAGCATATTTCATTCATTTTGATTCTCATTCTCTTGTTATATGATCAACATTTCCTTCGTTTTGATGCATGTTCCTTCATTTTTATGCTCATTCGCGTGATACGATCAATAATTCCTTCGTTTCGATGCATATTTCTTTCATTCTGATGCCCATTCGCTTGATATGATTATCATTTCATTCGTTTCGATACATATTCCGTCATTTTGATCCTCATTCGCTTGTTATTATCAATATTTCCTTCGCTTTGATGTATATTTCCTTCATTTTGATGCTCATTCGCTAGATATGATCAACATTTCTTTCGTTTCGACGTACATTTCCTTCATTTTGATGCTCGTTCGCTTGTTATGATCAACATTTCTTTCTTTTCGACGCATGTTTCCTTCATTTTGATGCTCATTCTATCATTACGATCAACATTTCCTTCGTTTCGATGCATATTTACTTCATTTTGATGCTCATTCACTTGTTATGATCAACAATTTCTTCGTTTCGATGCATATTTCCTACATTTTGATGCTCATATGCTTGTTAAGATCGCCATTTCCTTCGTTTCGATGCAAATTCCTTCATTTTGATTCTCATTCGCATGTTATGATCAACGTTTCCTTCGTTTCGAAGCATATTTCCTTCATTTTGATTCTCATTCTCTTGTTATATGATAAACATTTTCTTCGTTTCGATGCATGTTCCTTCATTTTGATGCTCATTCGCGTGTTATGATCAACATTTCCTTCGTTTCGATGCATATTTCTTTCATTTTGATGTCCATTCGCTTGTTATGATAAATATTTCCTTCGTTTCGATACATATTCCTTAATTTTAATGCTCATTCGCTTGTTATGATCAACATTTCCTTCTTTAGATGCATATTCCTTCATTTTGATGCTTATTCGTATGTTATGATCAACATTTCCTTCGTTTCGATTCATATTTCCTTTATTTTTATGAACATTCGCAATTTATATCAACGTTTACTTCGTTTCACTGCATATTGCTTCATTTGATGCGCATTGGCTTGTTATGATCAACATTTCCTTCGTTTCGATGCATATTTCCTTTATTTTGATGCTCATTCACATGTTATGATCAACATTTCCTTCATTTCGATGCATATTTCCTTCATTTTGATGCTCATTCGTTTGTTATGATCAACATTTCTTTAGTTACGACACATATTTCCTTCATTTGATACTCATTCGCTTGTTATATGATCATGTTTCGATGCATATTCCTTCATTTTGATGCTCATTCGCATGTTATAATCAACATTTACTTCGTTTCGATACATATTTCTTTCATTTTGATGCCCATTCGCTTGTTATGACAAACATTTAATTCGTTTCGATTCATATTCCTTCATTTTAATGTTCATTCGCTTGTTATGATCAACATTTCCTTTGTTTCGATGCATATTCCTTCATTTTGATGCTCATTTGCCTGTTATGATCAATATTTCCTTTGTTTCGATGCACATTTCCTTCATTTTGATGCTCAATTCGCTTGTTATGATCAATATCTCCTTCATTTCGATGCAGGTTTTCTTCATTTTGATGCTCATTTTCTCATTACGATTAATATTTCCTTCGTTTTGATGCATATTTCCTTCATTTTGATGCTCATTCGCTTGTCATGATCAACATTTTCTTCGTTTCGATGCATATTTCCTTCATTTTGAAATGCTCATTCGCTTGTTACGATCAACATTTCCTTCATTTCTATGTAAATTCGTTCATTTAGATTCTCATTCGCATGTTATGATCAATGTTTCCTTCATTTCGAAGCATATTTCCTTCATTTTGATTCTCATTCGCTTGTTATATGATCAACATTTCCTTCATTTCGATTCATATTCCTTCATTTTGATGCTCATTCGCTAGTCATTATAAATATTTCCTTCGGTTCGATGCATATTTCCCTCATTTTGATGCTCATTTTCTTGTTATGATCATCATTTCCTTAGTTTCGATGCACATTTCCTTCATTTTGATGCTCATTCGCTTGTTATGATCATCATTTACTTCATTTCGATGCATTTTTCCTTCATATTGATGCTCATTTTCTCATTACGATCAATATTTCCTTCGTTTCGATGCATATTTCCTTCATTTTGATGCTCATTTGCTTGTTATGATCAACCTTTTCTTCGTTTCGATGCATATTTCCTTCATTTTGATGCTCATTCGCTTGTTATGATCAACATTTCCTTCGTTTCTACGCAAATTCATTCATTTTGATTTTCATTCGCATGTTATGATCAATGTTTCCTTCATTTTGATGCCCATTCGCTTTATATGATCAACATTTCCTTCGTTTCGATACATATTCCATCATTTTGATCCACATTCTCTTGTTATTATCAACATTTCCTTCGCTTCGATGTATATTTCCTTCATTTTGATGCTCATTCACTTGTTATGATCAACATTTCCTTTGTTTCGATGCATATTTCCATCATTTTGATGCCCATTCGCTTTATATGATCAACATTTCCTTCGTTTCTATACATATTCTGTCATTTTGATGCTCATTCGCTTGTTATTATCAACATTTTCTTCGTTTCGATGCATATTTCCTACATTTTGATGCTCATATGCTTGTTATGATCGCCATTTCCTTCATTTCGATGCAAGTTCCTTCATTTTGATTCTCATTTGCATGCTATGATCAATGTTTCCTTCGTTTCGAAGTATATTTCCTTCATTTTGATTCTCATTCTCTTGTTATATGATCAACATTTCCTTCGTTTTGATGCATGTTCCTTCATTTTTATGCTCATTCGCGTGATACGATCAACAATTCCTTCGTTTCGATGCATATTTCTTTCATTCTGATGCCCATTCGCTTGATATGATTATCATTTCATTCGTTTCGATACATATTCCATTATGTTGATCCTCATTCGCTTGTTATTATCAATATTTCCTTCGCTTTGATGCATATTTCCTTCATTTTGATGCTCATTCGCTAGATATGATCAACATTTCCTTCGTTTCGACGCACATTTCCTTCATTTTGATGCTCGTTCGCTTGTTATGATCACTATTTCCTTCTTTTCGACGCATGTTTCCTTCATTTTGATGCTCATTCTCTCATTACGATCAACATTTCCTTCATTTCGATGCATATTTACTTCATTTTGATGTTCATTCGCTTGTTATGATCAACATTTTATTCGTTTCGATGCATATTTCCTACATTTTGATGCTCATATGCTTGTTAAAATCGCCATTTCCTTCGTTTCGATGCAAATTCCTTCATTTTGATTCTCATTCGCATGTTATGATCAACGTTTCCTTCGTTTCGAAGCATATTTCCTTCATTTTGATTCTCATTCTCTTGTTATATGATAAACATTTTCTTCGTTTCGATGCATGTTCCTTCATTTTGATGCTCATTCGCGTGTTTTGATCAACATTTCCTTCGTTTCGATGCATATTTCTTTCATTTTGATGCCCATTCGCTTGTTATGATAAATATTTCCTTCGTTTCGATACATATTCCTTAATATTAATGCTCATTCGCTTGTTATGATCAACATTTCCTTCTTTTAGATGTATATTCCTTCATTTTGATGCTTATTCGTATCTTATGATCAACATTTCCTTCGTTTTGATTCATATTTCTTTCATTTTTATGCTCATTCGCAATTTATGATCAACGTTTACTTCGTTTCACTGCATATTGCTTCATTTGATGCTCATTGGCTTGTTATGATCAATATTTCCTTCGTTTCGATGTATATTTCCTTTATTTTGATGCTCATTCACATGTTATGATCAACATTTCCTTCGTTTCGATGCATATTTCCTTCATTTTGATGCTCATTCGTTTGTTATGATCAACATTTCTTTAGTTACGACACATATTTCCTTCATTTGATGCTCATTCGCTTGTTATATGATCACGTTCCGATGCATATTCCTTCATTTTGATGCTCATTCGCATGTTATAATCATCATTTACTTCGTTTTGATACATATTTCTTTCATTTTGATGCCCATTCGCTTGTTATGACAAACATTTACTTTGTTTCGATTCATATTCCTTCATTTTAATGTTCATTCGCTTGTTATGATCAACATTTCCTTTGTTTCGATGCATATTCCTTCGTTTTGATGCTCATTGGCAATTTATGATCAATATTTCCTTTGTTTCGATGCATATTTTATTCATTTTGATGCTCATTCGCCTTTTATGATCAATTTTTCCTACGTTTCGATGCGTATTTCCTTAATTTTGATGCTCAATCGCTTGTTATGATCAACATTTCCTTCCTTTCGATGCATATTCCTTCATTTTGATTCTCATTTGCTTGTTATGATCAACATTTCCTTCATTACGATGTATATTTCTTCATTTTGATGTTCATATGCATGTTATGATCAACATTTCCTTTGTTTCGATGCATATCTCCTTCATTTTGATGCCCATTCGCTTTATATGATAAACATTTCCTTCTATTCGATACATATTCCATCATTTTGATCTTCATTCGCCTGTTATTATCAACATTTCCTTTGCTTCGATGCATATTTCCTTCATTTTAATGCCCATTCACTTGATATGATCAACATTTCCTTCGTTTCGATACATATTCCTTCATTTTTACCCTCACTCGCTTGTTATTATCAACATTTCCTTCATTTTGATGCATGTTTCCTTCATTTTGATGCTCATTTTCTCATTACGATCATCATTTCCTTCGTTTCGATGCATATTTCCTTCATTTTGATGCTCATTCGCTTGTTATGATCAACATTTCCTTCGGTTCTATGCAAATTCCTTCATTTTGATTCTCATTCGCATGTTATGATCAATGTTTCCTTCATTTCGAAGCATATTTCCTACATTTTGATTCACATTCACTTGTTATATGATCAACATTTCCTTCATTTCGATGTATATTCCTTCATTTTGATGCTCATTCGTGTGTTATGATCAACATTTCTTTCGTTTCGATGCATATTCCTTCATTTTGATGCTCATTAGTATATTATGATCAACATTTCCTTCGTTACGATTCATATTTCCTTCATTTTTTTGCTAATTTGCTTGTTATGATCAACGTTTACTTCGTTTCAATGCATATTCCTTCATTTTGATGCTCATTGGCTTGTTATGATCAACATTTCCTTCGTTTCAATGCATATTTCTTTTATTTTGATGTTCATTTGCATGTTATGATCAACATTTCATTCGTTTCGATGCATATTTCCTTCATTTTTATGCTCATTCGTTTGTTATGATCAACATTTCTTTAGTTATGACACATATTTCTTTCATTTTGATGCTCATTCGCTTGTTATATGATCAAGTTTCGATGCATATTCCTTCATTTTGATGCTCATTCGCATGTTATAATCAACATTTACTTCGTTTCAATACATATTTCTTTCATTTTGATGCCCATTCGCTTGTTATGACAAACATTTACTTCGTTTCTATTCATATTCCTTCATTTTAATGTTCATTCGCTTGTTATGATCAACATTTCCTTTGTTTCGATGCATATTCCTTCGTTTTGATGCTCATTGGCTATTTATGATCAATATTTTCTTCGTTTCGATGCATATTTTATTCATTTTGATGCTCATTCGCCTTTTATGATCAATTTTTCCTACGTTTCGATGCGTATTTCCTTAATTTTGATGCTCAATCGCTTGTTATGATCAACATTTCCTTCCTTTCGACGCATATTCCTTCATTTTGATTCTCATTTGCTTGTTATGATCAACATTTCCTTCATTACGATGCATATTTCTTCATTTTGGTGTTCATATGCATGTTATGATCAACATTTCCTTCGTTTCAATGCATATCTCCTTCATTTTGATGCCCATTCGCTTTATATGATAAACATTTCCTTCTATTCGATACATATTCCATCATTTTGATCTTCATTCGCCTGTTATTATCAACATTTCCTTTGCTTCGATGCATATTTCCTTCATTTTAATGCCCATTCACTTGATATGATCAACATTTCCTTCGTTTCGATATATATTCCTTCATTTTGACCCTCACTCGCTTGTTATTATCAACATTTCCTTCATTTTGATGCATGTTTCCTTCATTTTGATGCTCATTTTCTCATTACGATCATCATTTCCTTCGTTTCGATGTATATTTCCTTCATTTTGATGCTCATTCGCTTGTTATGATCAACATTTCCTTCGGTTCTATGCAAATTCCTTCATTTTGATTCTCATTCGCATGTTATGATCAATGTTTCCTTCATTTCGAAGCATATTTCCTACATTTTGATTCACATTCACTTGTTATATGATCAACATTTCCTTCATTTCGATGCATATTCCTTCATTTTGATGCTCATTCGTGTGTTATGATCAACATTTCCTTCGTTTTGATGCATATTTCCTTCATTTTGATGCTCATTTGCTTGTTATGATCAACATTTCCTTCGTTTCGATGCATACTCCTTCATTTTGATGCTCATTCACATGTTATGATCAACATTTTATTCGTTTCGATGCATATTTCTTTCATTTTGATGCCCATTCGCTTTATATGATCAACATTTCCTTCGTTTTGATACATATTCCATTATTTTGATACTTATTCTCTTGTTATTATCAACATTTCCTTCGCTTCGATGTATATTTCCTTCATTTTGATGCTCATTCGCTTGTTATGATCTATATTTCTTTCGTTTTGATGCGTATTTCCTTAATTTTGATGCTCAATCGCTTGTTATGATTAACATTTCCTTCCTTTCGATGCATATTCCTTCATTTTGATTCCTATTTGCTTGTTATGATCAACATTTCCTTCTTTACGATGCATATTCCTTCATTTTGATGTTCATATGCAAGTTATGATTCTCATTCGCTTGTTATATGATCAACATTTCCTTCGTTTCGATGCATATTCCATCGTTTTGATGCTCATTCACATATTATGATCAACATTTCCTTCGTTTCGATGCATATATCCTTCATTTTGATGCCCATCGCTTTATATGATCAACATTTTCTTCGTTTCGATACATATTCCGTCTTTTTGATCTTCATTCGCTTGTTATTATCAACATTTCCTTCGCTTCGATGCATATTTCCTTCATTTTTATGCTCATTTGCTTGTTATGATCAACATTTCCTTCGTTTCGATGCATGTTTCCTTCATTTTGATGCCCATTCATTTTATATGATCAACATTTCCTTCGTTTCGATACATATTCCGTCATTTTGATTCATTTCCTAGTTATTATCAATATTTCCTTTGCTTCGATGCATATTTCCTTCATTTTGATGCTATTCGCTTGATATGATCAACATTTTCTTGGTTTCGATATATATTCCTTCATTTTGAATCTCATTCGCTTGTTACTATCAACATTTCCTTCGGTTCGATGCATATTTCCTTCATTTTGATGCTCATTTTCTTGTTATGATCATCATTTCCTTCGTTTCGATGCACATTTCATTCATTTTGATGCTCATTCGCTTGTTATGATCAAGATTTACTTCATTTCGATGCATGTTTCCTTCATTTTGATGATCATTTTCTCATTACGATCAATATTTCCTTCGTTTCGATGCATATTTCCTTCATTTTGATGCTCATTCGCTTGTCATGATCAACATTTTCTTCGTTTCGATGCATATTTCCTTCATTTTGAAATGCTCATTCGCTTGTTATGATCAACATTTCCTTCATTTCTATGTAAATTTGTTCATTTAGATTCTCATTCGCATGTTATGATCAATGTTTCCTTCATTTCGAAGCGTATTTCCTTCATTTTGATTCTCATTCGCTTGTTATTTGATCAACATTTCCTTCATTTCGATGCATATTTCCTTCATTTTGATGCTCATTCGCTTGTCATGATCAACATTTTCTTCGTTTCGATACATATTTCCTTCATTTTGAAATGCTCATTCGCTTGTTATGATCAACATTTCCTTCATTTCTATGTAAATTTGTTCATTTAGATCCTCATTCGCATGTTATGATCAATCTTTCCTTCATTTCGAAGCATATTTCCTTCATTTTGATTCTCATTCGCTTGTTATTTGATCAACATTTCCTTCATTTTGATGCATATTCCTTCATTTTGATGCTCATTCGCTTGTTATTATTAATATTTCCTTTGGTTCGATGCATATTTCCTTCATTTTGATGCTCATTTTCTTGTTATGATCATAATTTCCTTAGTTTCGATGCACATTTCCTTTATTTTGATGCTCATTCGCTTGTTATGATCAACATTTACTTCATTTCGATGCATGTTTCCTTTATTTTGATGCTATTTTCTCATTACGATCAACATTTCCTTAGTTTCCTTCATATTGATGCTCATTTTCTCATTACGATTAACATTTCCTTCGTTTCGATGCATATTTCCTTCATTTTGATGCTCATTTGCTTGTTATGATCAACGTTTTCTTCGTTTCGATGCATATTTCCTTCATTTTGATGCTCATTCGCTTGTTATGATCAACATTTCCTTCGTTTCTATGCAAATTCGTTCATTTTGATTCTCATTCGCATGTTATGATCAATGTTTCCTTCATTTCGAAGCATATTTCCTTCATTTTGATTCTCATTCGATTGTTATATGATCAACATTTCCTTCATTTCGATGCATATTCCTTCATTTTGATGCTCATTCGCGTGTTATGATCAACATTTTCTTCGTTTCGATGCATATTTCCTTCATTTTGATCCTCATTCTCTTGTTATTATCAACATTTCCTTCGCTTCGATGTATATTTCCTTCATTTTGATGCTCATTCGCTAGTTATGATCAATATTTCCTTCGTTTCGATGCATATTTCCTTCATTTTGATGCCCATTTGCTTTATATGATCAACATTTCCTTCGTTTCTATATATATTCTGTCATTTTGATGCTCTTTCGCCTGTTATATGATCAAGTTTCGATGCATATTCCTTCATTTTGATGCTCATTTGCATGTTATAATCAATATTTACTTCATTTCGATACATATTTCTTTCGTTTTGATGCCCATTCGCTTGTTATAACAAGCGTTTACTTCGTTTCGATTGATATTCCTTCATTTTAATGTTCATTCGCTTGTTATGAACAACATTTCCTTCGTTTCGATGCATATTACTTCGTTTTGATGCTCATTGTCTATTTATGATCAACATTTCCTTTGTTTCGATGCATATTTCCTTCATTTTGATGCTCATTCGCCTTTTATGATCAATTTTTCCTTCGTTTCGATGCATATTCCCTTAATTTTGATGCTCAATCACTTGTTATGATCAACATTTCCTTCCTTTCGATGCATATTCCTTTATTTTGATTCCCATTTGCATGTGTTGATCAACATTTCCTTCATTACGATGTATATTCCTTCATTTTGATGTTCATATGCATGTTATGATTCTCATTCGCTTGTTATATGATCAACATTTCCTTCGTTTCGATGCATATTCCATCATTTTGATGCTCATTCACATGTTATGATAAAGATTTCCTTCGTTTCGATACATATATCCTTCATTTTGATGCCCATTAGCTTTATATGATCAACAATTCCTTCGTTTCGATACATATTCCATCATTTTTATCTTCATTCGCTTGTTATTATCAACATTTCCTTCGCTTCGATGCATATTTCCTTCATTTTGATGCTCATTCGCTTGTTATGATCAACATTTCCTTCGCTTCGATGCATATTTCCTTCATTTTGATGCCCATTCGTTTTATATAATCAACATTTCCTTTGTTTCGATACATATTCCGTCATTTTGATCCTCATTTGCTAGTTTTTATCAACATTTCCTTTGCTTCGATGCATATTTTCTTCATTTTGATGCTCATTTGCTTGATATGATCAACATTTTCTTGGTTTCGATATATATTCCTTCATTTTGATCCTCATTCGCTTGTTATTATCAACATTTCCTTCAGTTCGATGCATATTTCCTTCATTTTGATGCTCATTTTCTTGTTATGATCATCATTTCCTTCGTTTCGATGCACATTTCATTCATTTTGATGCTCATTCGCTTGTTATGATCAAGATTTACTTCATTTCGATGCATGTTTCCTTCATTTTGATGCTCATTTTCTCATTACGATCAATATTTCCTTCGTTTCGATGCATATTTCCTTCATTTTGATGCTCATTCGCTTGTCATGATCAACATTTTCTTCGTTTCGATGCATATTTCCTTCATTTTGAAATGCTCATTCGCTTGTTATGATCAACATTTCCTTCATTTCTATGTAAATTTGTTCATTTAGATTCTCATTCGCATGTTATGATCAATGTTTCCTTCATTTCGAAGCATATTTCCTTCATTTTGATTCTCATTCGCTTGTTATTTGATCAACATTTCCTTCATTTCGATACATATTCCTTCATTTTGATGCTCATTCGCGTGTTATGATCAACATTTTCTTCGTTTCGATGCATATTTCCTTCATTTTGATCCTCATTCTCTTGTTATTATCAACATTTCCTTCGCTTCGATGTATATTTCCTTCATTTTGATGCTCATTCGCTTGTTATAATCAATATTTCCTTCGTTTCGATGCATATTTCCTTCATTTTGATGCCCATTCGCTTTATATGATCAACATTTCCTTCGTTTCTATATATATTCTGTCATTTTGATGCTCTTTCGCTTGTTATATGATCAAGTTTCGATGCATATTCCTTCATTTTGATGCTCATTTGCATGTTATAATCAATATTTACTTCATTCGATACATATTTCTTTCATTTTGATGCCTATTCGCTTGTTATAACAAACATTTACTTCGTTTCGATTGATATTCCTTCATTTTAATGTTCATTCGCTTGTTATGAACAACATTTCCTTCGTTTTGATGCATATTACTTCGTTTTGATGCTCATTGTCTATTTATGATCAACATTTCCTTTGTTTCGATGCATATTTCCGTCATTTTGATGCTCATTCGCCTTTTATGATCAATTTTTCCTTCGTTTTGATGCATATTCCCTTAATTTTGATGCTCAATCACTTGTTATGATCAACATTTCCTTCCTTTCGATGCATATTCCTTCATTTTTATTCCCATTTGCATGTGTTGATCAACATTTCCTTCATTACGATGTATATTCCTTCATTTTGATGTTCATATGCATGTTATGATTCTCATTCGCTTGTTATATGATCAACATTTCCTTCGTTTCGATGCATATTCTATCATTTTGATGCTCATTCACATGTTATGATCAACATTTCCTTCGTTTCGATGTATATCCTTCATTTTGATGCCCATTAGCTTTATATGATCAACAATTCCTTCGTTTCGATACATATTCCATCATTTTGATCTTCATTCGCTTGTTATTATCAACATTTCCTTCGCTTCGATGCATATTTCCTTCATTTTGATGCTCATTCGCTTGTTATGATCAACATTTCCTTCGTTTCGATGCATATTTCCTTCATTTTGATGCCCATTCGTTTTATATGATCAACATTTCCTTCGTTTCGATACATATTCCGTCATTTTGATCCTCATTTGCTAGTTTTTATCAACATTTCCTTTGCTTCGATGCATATTTTCTTCATTTTGATGCTCATTTGCTTGATATGATCAACATTTTCTTGGTTTCGATATATATTCCTTCATTTTGATCCTCATTCGCTTGTTATTATCAACATTTCCTTCGGTTCGATGCATATTTCCTTCATTTTGATGCTCATTTTCTTGTTATGATCATCATTTCCTTCGTTTCGATGCACATTTCATTCATTTTGATGCTCATTCGCTTGTTATGATCAAGATTTACCTTATTTCGATGCATATTTCCTTCATTTTGATGCCAATTTTCTAATTACGATCAATATTTCCTTAGTTTCGATGCATATTTCCTTCATTTTGATGCTCATTCGCTTGTCATGATCAATATTTTCTTCGTTTTGATGCATATTTCCTTCATTTTGAAATGCTCATTCGCTTGTTATGATCAACATTTCCTTCATTTCTATGTAAATTTGTTCATTTAGATTCTCATTCGCATGTTATGATCAATGTTTCCTTCATTTCGAAGCATATTTCCTTCATTTTGATTCTCATTCGCTTGTTATTTGATCAACATTTCCTTCATTTCGATGCTTATTCCTTCATTTTGATGCTCATTCGCTTGTTATTATTAATATTTCCTTTGGTTCGATGCATATTTCCTTCATTTTGATGCTCATTTTCTTGTTATGATCATAATTTCCTTAATTTCGATGCACATTTCCTTTATTTTGATGTTCATTCGCTTGTTATGATCAACATTTACTTCATTTCGATGCATGTTTCCTTCATATTGATGCTCATTTTCTCATTACGATTAACATTTCCTTCGTTTCGATGCATATTTCCTTCATTTTGATGCTCATTTGCTTGTTATGATCAACGTTTTCTTCGTTTCGATGCATATTTCCTTCATTTTGATGCTCATTCGCTTGTTATGATCAACATTTCCTTCGTTTCTATGCAAATTCGTTCATTTTGATTCTCATTCGCATGTTATGATCAATGTTTCCTTCATTTCGAAGCATATTTTCTTCATTTTGATTCTCATTCGATTGTTATATGATCAACATTTCCTTCATTTCGATGCATATTCCTTCATTTTGATGCTCATTAGCGTGTTATGATCAACATTTTCTTCGTTTCGATGCATATTTCCTTCATTTTGATCCTCATTCTCTTGTTATTATCAACATTTCCTTCGCTTCGATGTATATTTCCTTCATTTTGATGCTCATTCGCTTGTTATGATCAATATTTCCTTCGTTTCGATGCATATTTCCTTCATTTTGATGCCCATTCGCTTTATATGATCAACATTTCCTTCGTTTCTATATATATTCTGTCATTTTGATGCTCTTTCGCTTGTTATATGATCAAGTTTCGATGCATATTCCTTCATTTTGATGCTCATTTGCATGTTATAATCAATATTTACTTCATTCGATACATATTTCTTTCATTTTGATGCCTATTCGCTTGTTATAACAAACATTTACTTCGTTTCGATTGATATTCCTTCATTTTAATGTTCATTCGCTTGTTATGAACAACATTTCCTTCGTTTTGATGCATATTACTTCGTTTTGATGCTCATTGTCTATTTATGATCAACATTTCCTTTGTTTCGATGCATATTTCCTTCATTTTGATGCTCATTCGCCTTTTATGATCAATTTTTCCTTCGTTTCGATGCATATTCCCTTAATTTTGATGCTCAATCACTTGTTATGATCAACATTTCCTTCCTTTCGATGCATATTCCTACATTTTGATTCTTTGCATGTGTTGATCAACATTTCCTTCATTACGATGTATATTCCTTCATTTTGATGTTCATATGCATGTTATGATTCTCATTCGCTTGTTATATGATCAACATTTCCTTCGTTTCGATGCATATTCCATCATTTTGATGCTCATTCACATGTTATGATCAACATTTCTTTCGTTTCGATGCATATATCCTTCATTTTGATGCCCATTAGCTTTATATGATCAACATTTCCTTCGTTTCGATACATATTCCATCATTTTGACCTTCATTCGCTTGTTATTATCAACATTTCCTTCGCTTCGATGCATATTTCCTTCATTTTGATGCTCATTCGCTTGTTATGATCAACATTTCCTTTGTTTCGATGCATATTTCCTTCATTTTGAAATGCTCATTCACTTGTTATGATCAACATTTCCTTCATTTATATGTAAATTTGTTCATTTAGATTCTCATTCGCATGTTATGATCAATGTTTCCTTCATTTCGAAGCATATTTCCTTCATTTTGATTCTCATTCGCTTGTTATTTGATCAACATTTCCTTCATTTCGATGCATATTCATTCATTTTGATGCTCATTCGCGTGTTATGATCAACATTTTCTTCGTTTCGATGCATATTTCCTTCATTTTGATCCTCATTCTCTTGTTATTATCAACATTTCCTTCGCTTCGATGTATATTTCCTTCATTTTGATGCTCATTCGCTTGTTATGATCAATATTTCCTTCGTTTCGATGCATATTTCCTTCATTTTGATGCCCATTCGCTTTATATGATCAACATTTCCTTCGTTTCTATATATATTCTGTCATTTTGATGCTCTTTCGCTTGTTATATGATCAAGTTTCGATGCATATTCCTTCATTTTGATGCTCATTTGCATGTTATAATCAATATTTACTTCATTTCGATACATATTTCTTTCATTTTGATGCCCATTCGCTTGTTATAACAAACATTTACTTCGTTTCGATTGATATTCCTTCATTTTAATGTTCATTCTCTTGTTATGAACAACATTTCCTTCGTTTTGATGCATATTACTTCGTTTTGATGCTCATTGTCTATTTATGATCAACATTTCCTTTGTTTCGATGCATATTTCCTTCATTTTGATGCTCATTCGCCTTTTATGATCAAATTTTCCTTCGTTTCGATGCATATTCCCTTAATTTTGATGCTCAATCACTTGTTATGATCAACATTTCCTTCCTTTCGATGCATATTCCTACATTTTGATTCCCATTTGCATGTGTTGATTAACATTTCCTTCATTACGATGTATATTCCTTCATTTTGATGTTCATATGCATGTTATGATTCTCATTCGCTTGTTATATGATCAACATTTCCTTCGCTTCGATGCATATTCTATCATTTTGATGCTCATTCACATGTTATGATCAACATTTCCTTCGTTTCGATGCATATATCCTTCATTTTGATGCCCATTAGCTTTATATGATCAACATTTCCTTCGTTTCGATACATATTCCATCATTTTGATCTTCATTCGCTTGTTATTATCAACATTTCCTTCGCTTCGATGCATATTTCCTTCATTTTGATGCTCATTCGCTTGTTATGATCAACATTTCCTTCGTTTCGATGCATATTTCCATCATTTTGATGCCCATTCGTTTTATATGATCAACATTTCCTTCGTTTCGATATATATTCCGTCATTTTGATCCTCATTTGCTAGTTTTTATCAACATTTCCTTTGCTTCGATGCATATTTTCTTCATTTTGATGCTCATTTGCTTTATATGATCAACATTTTCTTGGTTTCGATATATATTCCTTCATTTTGATCCTCATTCACTTGTTATTATCAACATTTCCTTCGGTTCGATGCATATTTCCTTCATTTTGATGCTCATTTTCTTGTTATGATCATCATTTCCTTCGTTTCGATGCACATTTCATTCATTTTGATGCTCATTCGCTTGTTATGATCAAGATTTACTTCATTTCGAGGCATGTTTCCTTCATTTTGATGCTCATTTTCTCATTACGATCAATATTTCCTTCGTTTCGATGCATATTTCCTTCATTTTGATGCTCATTCGCTTGTCATGATCAACATTTTCTTCGTTTCGATGCATATTTCCTTCATTTTGAAATGCTCATTCGCTTGTTATGATCAACATTTCCTTCATTTCTATGTAAATTTGTTCATTTAGATTCTCATTCGCATGTTATGATCAATGTTTCCTTCATTTCGAAGCATATTTCCTTCATTTTGATTCTCATTCGCTTGTTATTTGATCAACATTTCCTTCATTTCGATGCATATTCATTCATTTTGATGCTCATTCGCGAGTTATGATCAATATTTTCTTTGTTTCGATGCATATTTCCTTCATTTTGATCCTCATTCTCTTGTTATTATCAACATTTCCTTCGCTTCGATGTATATTTCCTTCATTTTGATGCTCATTCGCTTGTTATGATCTATATTTCCTTCATTTTGATGCCCATTCGCTTTATATGATCAACATTTCCTTCGTTTCTATATATATTCTGTCATTTTGATGCTCTTTCGCTTTTTATATGATCAAGTTTCGATGCATATTCCTTCATTTTGATGCTCATTCGCATGTTATAATCAACATTTACTTCATTTCGATACATATTTCTTTCATTTTGATGCCCATTCGCTTGTTATAACAATCATTTACTTCGTTTCGATTGATATTCCTTCATTTTAATGTTCATTAGCTTGTTATGAACAACATTTCCTTCATTTCGATGCATATTTCCTTCGTTTCGATGCATATTCCTTTGTTTCGATGCATATTTCCTTCATTTTGATGCTCATTCGCCTTTTATGATCAATTTTTCCTTCGTTTCGATGCATATTCCCTTAATTTTGATGCTCAATCTCTTGTTATGATCAAAATTTTCTTCCTTTCGATGCATATTCCTTCATTTTGATTCCCATTTGCTTGTTATGATCAACATTTCCTTCATTGCGATGCATATTCCTTCATTTTGATGTTCATATGCATGTTATAATTCTCATTCGCTTGTTATATGATCAACATTTCCTTCGTTTCGATGCATATTCCATCATTTTGATGCTCATTCACATGTTATGATCAACATTTCCTTCGTTTCGATGCATATATCCTTCATTTTGATGCCCATTAGCTTTATATGATCAACATTTCCTTCGTTTCGATACATATTCCATCATTTTGATCTTCATTCGCTTGTTATTATCAACATTTCCTTCGCTTCGATGCATATTTCCTTCATTTTGATGCTCATTCGCTTGTTATGATCAACATTTCCTTCGTTTCGATGCATATTTCCTTCATTTTGATGCCCATTCGTTTTATATGATCAACATTTCCTTCGTTTCGATACATATTCCGTCATTTTGATCCTCATTTGCTAGTTTTTATCAACATTTCCTTTGCTTCGATGCATATTTTCTTCATTTTGATGCTCATTTGCTTGATATGATCAACATTTTCTTGGTTTCGATATATATTCCTTCATTTTGATCCTCATTCGCTTGTTATTATCAACATTTCCTTCGGTTCGATGCATATTTCCTTCATTTTGATGCTCATTTTCTTGTTATGATCATCATTTCCTTCGTTTCGATGCACATTTCATTCATTTTGATGCTCATTCGCTTGTTATGATCAAGATTTACTTCATTTCGATGCATGTTTCCTTCATTTTGATGCTCATTTTCTCATTACGATCAATATTTCCTTCGTTTCGATGCATATTTCCTTCATTTTGATGCTCATTCGCTTGTCATGATCAACATTTTCTTCGTTTCGATGCATATTTCCTTCATTTTGAAATGCTCATTCGCTTGTTATGATCAACATTTCCTTCATTTCTATGTAAATTTGTTCATTTAGATTCTCATTCGCATGTTATGATCAATGTTTCCTTCATTTCGAAGCATATTTCCTTCATTTTGATTCTCATTCGCTTGTTATTTGATCAACATTTCCTTCATTTCGATGCATATTCATTCATTTTGATGCTCATTCGCGTGTTATGATCAACATTTTCTTTGTTATGATGCATATTTCCTTCATTTTGATCCTCATTCTCTTGTTATTATCAACATTTCCTTCGCTTCGATGTATATTTCCTTCATTTTGATGCTCATTCACTTGTTATGATCTATATTTCTTTCATTTTGATGCCCATTCGCTTTATATGATCAACATTTCCTTCGTTTCTATATATATTCTGTCATTTTGATGCTCTTTCGCTTGTTATATGATCAAGTTTCGATGCATATTCCTTCATTTTGATGCTCATTTGCATGTTATAATCAATATTTACTTCATTTCGATACATATTTCTTTCGTTTTGATGCCCATTCGCTTGTTATAACAAACATTTACTTCGTTTCGATTGATATTCCTTCATTTTAATGTTCATTCGCTTGTTATGAACAACATTTCCTTCGTTTCGATGCATATTACTTCGTTTTGATGCTCATTGTCTATTTATGATCAACATTTCCTTTGTTTCGATGCATATTTCCTTCATTTTGATGCTCATTCGCCTTTTATGATAAATTTTTCCTTCGTTTATTCCCTTAATTTTGATGCTCAATCACTTGTTATGATCAACATTTCCTTCCTTTCGATGCATATTCCTTCATTTTGATTCCCATTTGCATGTGTTGATCAACATTTCCTTCATTACGATGTATATTCCTTCATTTTAATGTTCATATGCATGTTATGATTCTCATTCGCTTGTTATATGATCAACATTTCCTTCGTTTCGATGCATATTCCATCATTTTGGTGCTCATTCACATGTTATGATCAACATTTACTTCGTTTCGATGCATATATCCTTCATTTTAATGCCCATTAGCTTTATATGATCAACATTTCCTTCGTTTCGATACATATTCCATCATTTTGATCTTCATTCGCTTGTTATTATCAACATTTCCTTCGCTTCGATGCATATTTCCTTCATTTTGATGCTCATTCGCTTGTTATGATCAACATTTCCTTCGTTTCGATGCATATTTCCTTCATTTTGATGCCCATTCGTTTTATATGATCAACATTTCCTTCGTTTCGATACATATTCCGTCATTTTGATTCTCATTTGCTAGTTTTTATCAACATTTCCTTTGCTTCGATGCATATTTTCTTCATTTTGATGCTCATTTGCTTGATATGATCAACATTTTCTTGGTTTCGATATATATTCCTTCATTTTGATCCTCATTCGCTTGTTATTATCAACATTTCCTTCGGTTCGATGCATATTTCCTTCATTTTGATGCTCATTTTCTTGTTATGATCATCATTTCCTTCGTTTCGATGCACATTTCATTCATTTTGATGCTCATTCGCTTGTTATGATCAAGATTTACTTCATTTCGATGCATGTTTCCTTTATTTTGATGCTCATTTTCTCATTACGATCAATATTTCCTTCGTTTCGATGCATATTTCCTTCATTTTGATGCTCATTCGCTTGTCATGATCAACATTTTCTTCGTTTCGATGCATATTTCCTTCATTTTGAAATGCTCATTCGCTTGTTATGATCAACATTTCCTTCATTTCTATGTAAATTTGTTCATTTAGATTCTCATTCGCATGGTATGATCAATGTTTCCTTCATTTCGAAGCATATTTCCTTCATTTTGATTCTCATTCGCTTGTTATTTGATCAACATTTCCTTCATTTCGATGCATATTCATTCATTTTGATGCTCATTCGCGTGTTATGATCAACATTTTCTTTGTTTCGATGCATATTTCCTTCATTTTGATCCTCATTCTATTGTTATTATCAACATTTCCTTCGCTTCGATGTATATTTCCTTCATTTTGATGCTCATTCGCTTGTTATGATCTATATTTCCTTCATTTTGATGCCCATTCGCTTTATATGATCAACATTTCCTTCGTTTCTATATATATTCTGTCATTTTGATGCTCTTTCGCTTGTTATATGATCAAGTTTCGATGCATATTCCTTCATTTTGATGCTCATTCGCATGTTATAATCAACATTTACTTCATTTCGATACATATTTCTTTCATTTTGATGCCCATTCGCTTGTTATAACAAACATTTACTTCGTTTCGATTGATATTCCTTCATTTTAATGTTCATTCGCTTGTTATGAACAACATTTCCTTCATTTCGATGCATATTTTCTTCGTTTCGATGCATATTCCTTTGTTTCGATGCATATTTCCTTCATTTTGATGCTCATTCGCCTTTTATGATCAATTTTTCCTTCGTTTCGATGCATATTCCCTTAATTTTGATGCTCAATCTCTTGTTATGATCAAAATTTTCTTCCTTTCGATGCATATTCCTTCATTTTGATTCCCATTTGCTTGTTATGATCAACATTTCCTTCATTGCGATGCATATTCATTCATTTTGATGTTCATATGCATGTTATAATTCTCATTCGCTTGTTATATGATCAATATTTCCTTCGTTTCGATGCATATTCCATCATTTTGATGCTCATTCACATGTTATGATCAACATTTCCTTCGTTTCGATGCATATATCCTTCATTTTGATGCCTATTCGCTTTATATGATCAATATTTCCTTTGTTTCGATACATATTTCGTCATTTTGATCTTCATTCGCTTGTTATTATCAACTTTTCATTCGCTTCGATGCATATTTCCTTCATTTTGATGCTCATTCGCTTGTTATGATCAACATTTCCTTCGTTTCGATGCATATTTCCTTCATTTTGATGCCCATTCGTTTTATATGATCAACATTTCCTTCGTTTCGATACATATTCCGTCATTTTGATCCTCATTTGCTAGTTATTGTCAACATTTCCTTTGCTTCGATGCATATTTCCTTCATTTTGATGTTCATTCGCTTGATATGATCAACATTTTCTTGGTTTCGATATATATTCCTTCATTTTGATCCTCATTCGCTTGTTATTATCAACATTTCCTTCGGTTCGATGCATATTTCCTTCATTTTGATGCTCATTTTCTTGTTATGATCATCATTTCCTTCGTTTCGATGCACATTTCATTCATTTTGATGCTCATTCGCTTGTTATGATCAACATTTACTTCATTTCGATGCATGTTTCCTTCATTTTGATGCTCATTTTCTCATTACGATCAATATTTCCTTCGTTCGATGCATATTTCCTTCATTTTGATGCTCATTCGCTTGTCATGATCAACATTTTCTTCGTTTCTATGCATATTTCCTTCATTTTGAAATGCTCATTCGCTTATTATGATCAACATTTCCTTCATTTCTATGTAAATTCGTTCATTTAGATTCTCATTCGCATGTTATGATCAATGTTTCCTTCATTTCGAAGCATATTTCCTTCATTTTGATTCTCATTCGCTTGTTATATGATCAACATTTCCTTCATTTCGATGCATATTCCTTCATTTTGATGCTCATTCGCTTGTTATTATTAATATTTCCTTCGGTTCGATGCATATTTCCTTCATTTTGATGCTCATTTTCTTGTTATGATCATCATTTCCTTAGTTTCGATGCACATTTCCTTCATTTTGATGCTCATTCGCTTGTTATGATCAATATTCACTTCATTTCGATGCATGTTTCCTTCATATTGATGCTCATTTTCTCATTACGATCAAAATTTCCTTCGTTTCGATGCATATTTACTTTATTTTGATGCTCATTTGCTTGTTATGATCAGCGTTTTCTTCGTTTCGATGCATATTTCCTTCATTTTTATGCTCATTCGCTTGTTATGATCAACATTTCCTTCGTTTCTATGCAAATTCATTCATTTTGATTCTCATTCGCATGTTATGATCAATGTTTCCTTAATTTCGAAGCATATTTCCTTCATTTTGATTCTCATTCGCTTGTTATATGATCAACATTTCCTTCATTTTGATGCATATTCTTTCATTTTGCTCATTCGCGTGTTATGATCAACATTTCTTCGTTTCGATGCATATTTCCTTTATTTTGATACTCATTCGCTTGTTATGATCAACATTTCATTCGTTTCGATGCATATTCCTTCATTTTGATGATCATTCACATGTTATGATCAACATTTTCTTCGTTTCGATGCATATTTCCTTCATTTTGATGCCCATTCGCTTTATATGATCAACATTTCCTTCGTTTCGATACATATTCCATCATTTTGATCCTCATTCTCTTGTTATTATCAACATTTCCTTCGCTTCGTTGCATATTTCCTTCATTTTGATGTTCATTCGCTTTATATGATCAACATTTCCTTCGTTTCTATACATATTCTGTCATTTTGATGCTCATTCGCTTGTTATTATCAACATTTTCTTCGTTTCGATGCATATTTCCTACATTTTGATGCTCATATGCTTGTTATGATCGCCATTTCCTTCATTTCGATGCAAATTCCTTCATTTTGATTCTCATTTGCATGCTATGATCAATGTTTCCTTCGTTTCGAAGCATATTTCCTTCATTTTGATTCTCATTCTCTTGTTATATGATCAACATTTCCTTCGTTTTGATGCATGTTCCTTCATTTTTATGCTCATTCGCGTGATACGATCAACAATTCCTTCATTTCGATGCATATTTCTTTCATTCTGATGCCCATTCGCTTGATATGATTATCATTTCATTCGTTTCGATACATATTCCGTCATTTTGATCCTCATTCGCTTGTTATTATCAATATTTCCTTCGCTTTGATGCATATTTCCTTCATTTTGATGCTCATTCGCTAGATATGATCAACATTTCTTTCGTTTCGACGTACATTTCCTTCATTTTGATGCTCGTTCGCTTGTTATGATCAACATTTCTTTCTTTTCGATGCATGTTTCCTTCATTTTGATGCTCATTCTCTCATTACGATCAACATTTCCTTCGTTTCGATGCATATTTACTTCATTTTGATGCTCATTCTCTTGTTATGATCAACATTTTCTTCGTTTCGATGCATATTTCCTACATTTTGATGCTCATATGCTTGTTAAGATCGCCATTTCCTTCGTTTCGATGCAAATTCTTTCATTTTGATTCTCATTCGCATGTTATGATCAACGTTTCCTTCGTTTCGAAGCATATTTCCTTCATTTTGATTCTCATTCTCTTGTTATATGATAAACATTTTCTTCGTTTCGATGCATGTTCCTTCATTTTGATGCTCATTCGCGTGTTATGATCAACATTTCCTTCGTTTCGATGCATATTTCTTTCATTTTGATGCCCATTCGCTTGTTATGATAAATATTTCCTTCGTTTCGATACATATTCCTTAATTTTAATGCTCATTCGCTTGTTATGATCAACATTTCCTTCTTTAGATTCATATTCCTTCATTTTGATGCTTATTCGTATGTTATGATCAACATTTCCTTCGTTTCGATTCATATTTCCTTTATTTTTATGAAACATTCGCAATTTATGATCAACGTTTACTTCGTTTCACTGCATATTGCTTCATTTGATGCGCATTGGCTTGTTATGATCAACATTTCCTTCGTTTCGATGCATATTTCCTTTATTTTGATGCTCATTCACATGTTATGATCAACATTTCCTTCGTTTCGATGCATATTTCCTTCATTTTGATGCTCATTCATTTGTTATGATCAACATTTCTTTAGTTACGACACATATTTCCTTCATTTGATGCTTATTCGCTTGTTATATGATCATGTTTCGATGCATATTCCTTCATTTTGATGCTCATTCGCATGTTATAATCAACATTTACTTCGTTTCGATACATATTTCTTTCATTTTGATGCCCATTCGCTTGTTATGACAAACATTTACTTTGTTTCGATTCATATTCCTTCATTTTAATGTTCATTCGCTTGTTATGATCAACATTTCCTTTGTTTCGATGCATATTCCTTCATTTTGATGCTCATTTGCCTGTTATGATCAATATTTCCTTTGTTTCGATGCACATTTCCTTCATTTTGATGCTCAATTCGCTTGTTATGATCAATATCTCCTTCATTTCGATGCAGGTTTCCTTCTTTTTGATGCTCATTTTCTCATTACGATTAATATTTCCTTCGTTTTGATGCATATTTCCTTCATTTTGATGCTCATTCGCTTGTCATGATCAACATTTTCTTCGTTTCGATACATATTTCCTTCATTTTGAAATGCTCATTCGCTTGTTATGATCAACATTTCCTTCATTTCTATGTAAATTCGTTCATTTAGATTCTCATTCGCATGTTATGATTAATGTTTCCTTCATTTCGAAGCATATTTCCTTCATTTTGATTCTCATTCGCTTGTTATATGATCAACATTTCCTTCATTTCGATTCATATTCCTTTATTTTGATGTTCATTCGCTTGTTATTATAAATATTTCCTTCGGTTCGATGCATATTTCCCTCATTTTGATGCTCATTTTCTTGTTATGATCATCATTTCCTTAGTTTCGATGCACATTTCCTTCATTTTGATGCTCATTCGCTTGTTATGATCAACATTTACTTCATTTCGATGCATTTTTCCTTCATATTGTTGCTCATTTTCTCATTACGATCAACATTTCCTTCGTTTCGATGCATATTTCCTTCATTTTGATGCTCATTTGCTTGTTATGATCAACGTTTTCTTCGTTTCGATGCATATTTCCTTCATTTTGATGCTCATTCGCTTGTTATGATCAACATTTCCTTCGTTTCTACGCAAATTCATTCATTTTGATTTTCATTCGCATGTTATGATCAATGTTTCCTTCATTTTGATGCCCATTCGCTTTATATGATCAACATTTCCTTTGTTTCGATACATATTCCATCATTTTGATCCTCATTCTCTTGTTATTATCAACATTTCCTTCGCTTCGATGTATATTTCCTTCATTTTGATGCTCATTCACTTGTTATGATCAACATTTCCTTTGTTTCGATGCATATTTCCTTCATTTTGATGCCCATTCGCTTTATATGATCAACATTTCCTTCGTTTCTATACATATTCTGTCATTTTGATGCTCATTCGCTTGTTATTATCAACATTTTCTTCGTTTCGATGCATATTTCCTACATTTTGATGCTCATATGCTTGTTATGATCGCCATTTCCTTCATTTCGATGCAAATTCCTTCATTTTGATTCTCATTTGCATGCTATGATCAATGTTTCCTTCGTTTCGAAGTATATTTCCTTCATTTTGATTTTCATTCTCTTGTTATATGATCAACATTTCCTTCGTTTTGATGCATGTTCCTTCATTTTTATGCTCATTCGCGTGATACGATCAACAATTCCTTCGTTTCGATGCATATTTCTTTCATTCTGATGCCCATTCGCTTGATATGATTATCATTTCATTCGTTTCGATACATATTCCATCATTTTGATCCTCATTCGCTTGTTATTATCAATATTTCCTTCGCTTTGATGCATATTTCCTTCATTTTGATGCTCATTCGCTAGATATGATCAACATTTCCTTCGTTTCGACGCACATTTCCTTCATTTTGATGCTCGTTCGCTTGTTATGATCAACATTTCCTTCTTTTCGACGCATGTTTCCTTCATTTTGATGCTCATTCTCTCATTACGATCAACATTTCCTTCATTTCGATGCATATTTACTTCATTTTGATGCTCATTCGCTTGTTATGATCAACATTTTCTTCGTTTCGATGCATATTTCCTACATTGTGATGCTCATATGCTTGTTAAGATCGCCATTTCCTTCGTTTCGATGCAAATTCCTTCATTTTGATTCTCATTCGCATGTTATGATCATCGTTTCCTTCGTTTCGAAGCATATTTCCTTCATTTTGATTCTCATTCTCTTGTTATATGATAAACATTTTCTTCGTTTAGATGCATGTTCCTTCATTTTGATGCTCATTCGCGTGTTTTGATCAACATTTCCTTCGTTTCGATGCATATTTCTTTCATTTTGATGCCCATTCGCTTGTTATGATAAATATTTCCTTCGTTTCGATACATATTCCTTAATATTAATGCTCATTCGCTTGTTATGATCAACATTTCCTTCTTTTAGATGCATATTCCTTTATTTTGATGCTTATTCGTATGTTATGATCAACATTTCCTTCGTTTTGATTCATATTTCCTTTATTTTTATGCTCATTCGCATGTTATGATCAACGTTTACTTCGTTTCACTGCATATTGCTTCATTTGATGCTCATTGGCTTGTTATGATCAACATTTCCTTCGTTTCGAATCATATTTCCTTTATTTTGATGCTCATTCACATGTTATGATCAACATTTCCTTCGTTTCGATGCATATTTCCTTCATTTTGATGCTCATTCGTTTGTTATGATCAACATTTCTTTAGTTACGACACATATTTCCTTCATTTGATGCTCATTCGCTTGTTATATGATCACGTTTCGATGCATATTCCTTCATTTTGATGCTCATACGCATGTTATAATCAATATTTACTTCGTTTCGATACATATTTCTTTCATTTTGATGCCCATTCGCTTGTTATGACAAACATTTACTTTGTTTCGATTCATATTCCTTCATTTTAATGTTCATTCGCTTGTTATGATCAACATTTCCTTTGTTTCGATGCATATTCCTTCATTTTGATGCTCATTTGCCTGTTATGATCAACATTTCCTTTGTTTCGATGCACATTTCCTTCATTTTGATGCTCAATTCGCTTGTTATGATCAATATTTCCTTCATTTCGATGCAGGTTTCCTTCATTTTGAGGCTCATTTGCTTGTTATGATCAACATTTCCTTCGTTTCGAAGCATATTTCCTTCATTTTGATGCTCATTCTCCTTTTATGATCAACTTTTCCTTCGTTTCGATGCATATTCCCTTAATTTTGATGCTCAATCGCTTGTTATGATCAACATTTCCTTCCTTTCGATGCATATTCTTTCATTTTGATTCTCATTTGCATGTCATGATCAACATTTCATTCATTACGATGCATATTTCTTCATTTTAATGCACATTCGAATGTTATGATCACCATTTCCTTTGTTTAGATGCATATTCCTTCATTTTGACGTTCATATGCATGTTATGATCAATATATCCTTCGTTTCGATGCATATATCCTTCATTTTGATGCCCATTCGTTTTATATGATCAACATTTCCTTCGTTTCGATACATATTCCGTCATTTTGATCCTCATTTGCTTGTTATTATCAATATTTCCTTTGCTTCGATGCATATTTCCTTCATTTTGATGCTCATTCGCTTGATATGATCAACATTTCCATTGTTTCGATACATATTCCTTCATTTTGATCCTTATTCGCTTATTATTATCAACATTTCCTTCATTTTGATGCTCATTCGTATGTTATAATCAACATTTACTTCATTTTGATACATATTTCTTTCATTTTGATGCCCATTCGCTTGTTATGACAATCATTTACTTCGTTTCGATTCATATTCCTTCATTTTAATGTTCATTCGCATGTTATGATCAACATTTCCTCTGTTTCGATGCATATTCCTTCATTTTTATGCTAATTTGCCTGTTATGATCAATATTTCCTTTGTTTTGATGCACATTTCCTTCATTTTGATGCTCAATTCGCTTGTTATGATCAATATCTCCTTCATTTCGATGCAGGTTTCCTTCATTTTGATGCTCATTTTCTCATTACGATTAATATTTCCTTCGTTTTGATGCATATTTCCTTCATTTTGATGCTCATTCGCTTGTCATGATCAATATTTTCTTCGTTTCGATGCATATTTCCTTCATTTTGAAGCTCATTCGCTTGTTATGATCAACATTTCCTTCGTTTCTATGCAAATTCATTCATTTTGATTCTCATTCGCATGTTATGATCAATGTTTCCTTCATTTCGAAGCATATTTCCTTCATTTTGATTCTCATTCGCTTGTTATATGATCAACATTTCCTTCATTTTGATGCATATTCCTTCATTTTGATGCTCATTCGCGTGTTATGATAAACATTTCCTTTGTTTCGATGCATATTTCCTTTATTTTGATGCTCATTCACTTGTTATGATCAACATTTCCTTCGTTTCGATGCATATTCCTTCATTTTGATGCTCATTCACATGTTATGATCAACATTTTCTTCGTTTCGATGCATATTTCCTTCATTTTGATGCCCATTCGCTTTATATGATCAACATTTCCTTCGTTTCGATACATATTCCATCATTTTGATCCTCATTCTCTTGTTATTATCAACATTTCCTTCGCTTCGATGTATATTTCCTTCATTTTGATGCTCATTCACTTGTTATGATCAACATTTCCTTCGTTTCGATTCATATTTCCTTCATTTTGATGCCCATTCGCTTTATATGATCAACATTTCCTTCGTTTCTATACATATTCTGTCATTTTGATGCTCATTCGCTTGTTATTATCAACATTTTCTTCGTTTCGATGCATATTTCCTACATTTTTATGCTCATATGCTTGTTATGATCGCCATTTCCTTCATTTCGATGCAAATTCCTTCATTTTGATTCTCATTTGCATGCTATGATCAATGTTTCCTTCGTTTCGAAGCATATTTCCTTCATTTTGATTCTCATTCTCTTGTTATATGATCAACATTTCCTTCGTTTTGATTCATGTTCCTTCATTTTTATGCTCATTCGCGTGATACGATCAACAATTCCTTCGTTTCGATGCATATTTCTTTCCTTCTGATGCCCATTCGCTTGATATGATTATCATTTCATTCGTTTCGATACATATTCCGTCATTTTGATCCTCATTGGCTTGTTATTATCAATATTTCCTTCGCTTTGATGCATATTTCCTTCATTTTGATGCTCATTCGCTAGATATGATCAACATTTCTTTCGTTTCGACGTACATTTCCTTCATTTTGATGCTCGTTCGCTTGTTATGATCAACATTTCTTTCTTTTCGACGCATGTTTCCTTCATTTTGATGCTCATTCTCTCATTACGATCAACATTTCCTTCGTTTCGATGCATATTTACTTCATTTTGATGCTCATTCGCTTGTTATGATCAACATTTTCTTCATTTCGATGCATATTTCCTACATTTTGATGCTCATATGCTTGTTAAGATCGCCATTTCCTTCGTTTCGATGCAAATTCCTTCATTTTGATTCTCATTCGCATGTTATGATCAACGTTTCCTTCGTTTCGAAGTATATTTCCTTCATTTTGATTCTCATTCTCTTGTTATATGATAAACATTTTCTTCGTTTCGATGCATGTTCCTTTATTTTGATGCTCATTCGCGTGTTATGATCAACATTTCCTTCGTTTCGATGCATATTTCTTTCATTTTGATGCCCATTCGCTTGTTATGATAAATATTTCCTTCGTTTTGATACGTATTCCTTAATTTTAATGCTCATTCGCTTGTTATGATCAACATTTCCTTCTTTAGATGCATATTCCTTCATTTTGATGCTTATTCGTATGTTATGATCAACATTTCCTTCGTTTCGATTCATATTTCCTTTATTTTTATGAACATTCGCAATTTATGATCAACGTTTACTTCGTTTCACTGCATATTGCTTCATTTGATGCGCATTGGCTTGTTATGATCAACATTTCCTTCGTTTCAATGCATATTTCCTTTATTTTGATGCTAATTCACATGTTATGATCAACATTTCCTTCGTTTCGATGCATATTTCCTTCATTTTGATGCTCATTCGTTTGTTATTATCAATATTTCTTTAGTTACGACAGATATTTCCTTCATTTGATGCTCATTCGCTTGTTGTATGATCACGTTTCGATGCATATTCCTTCATTTTGATGCTCATTCGCATGTTATAATCAACATTTACTTCGTTTCGATACATATTTCTTTCATTTTGATGCCCATTCGCTTGTTATGACAAACATTTACTTCGTTTCGATTCATATTCCTTCATTTTAATGTTCATTCGCATGTTATGATCAACATTTCCTTTGTTTCGATGCATTTTCCTTCATTTTGATGCTCATTTGCATGTTATGATCAACATTTCCTTCGTTTCGATGCATATTTCCTTCATTTTGATGCTCATTCTCCTTTTATGATCAACTTTTCCTTCGTTTCGATGCATATTCCCTTAATTTTGATGCTCAATCGCTTGTTATGATCAACATTTCCTTCCTTTCGATGCATATTCCTTCATTTTTATTCTCATTTGCTTGTCATGATCAACATTTCCTTCTTACGATGCATATTTCTTCATTTTAATGCACATTCGAATGTTATGATCGCCATTTCCTTTGTTTAGATGCATATTTCTTCATTTTGATGTTCATATGCATGTTATGATTAATATATCCTTCGTTTCGATGCATATCTCCTTCATTTTGATGCCCATTTGTTTTATATGATCAACATTTCTTTCGTTTTGATACAAATTCAGTCATTTTGATCCTCATTTGCTAGTTATTATCAATATTTCCTTTGCTTCGATGCATATTTCCTTCATTTTGATGCTCATTCGCTTGATATGATCAACATTTTCATTCTTTCGATATATATTCCTTCATTTTGATCCTCATTCGCTTGTTATTATCAACATTTCCTTCATTTTGATGCTCATTCGCATGTTATAATCAACATTTACTTCGTTTTGATACATATTTCTTTCATTTTGATGCCCATTCGCTTGTTATGACAATCATTTACTTCGTTTCGATTCATATTCCTTCATTTTAATGTTCATTCGCTTGTTATGATCAACATTTCCTTTGTTTCGATGCATATTCCTTTATTTTGATGCTCATTTGCCTGTTATGATCAACATTTCCTTTGTTTCGATGCACATTTCCTTCATTTTGATGCTCAATTCGCTTGTTATGATAAATATTTCCTTCATTTCGATGCAGGTTTCCTTCATTTTGATGCTCATTTTCTCATTACGATTAATATTTCCTTCGTTTTGATGCATATTTCCGTCATTTTGATGCTCATTCGCTTGTCATGATCAACATTTTCTTTGTTTCGATGCATATTTCCTTCATATTGAAATGCTCATTCGCTTGTTATGATCAACATTTCCTTCATTTCTATGTAAATTCGTTCATTTAGATTCTCATTCGCATGTTATGATCAATGTTTCCTTCATTTCGAAGCATATCCTTCATTTTGATTCTCATTCGCTTGTTATATGATCAACATTTCCTTCATTTTGATGCATATTCCTTCATTTTGATGCTCATTCGCTTGTTATTATTAATATTTCCTTCGGTTCGATGCATATTTCCTTCATTTTGATGCTCATTTTCTTGTTATGATCATCATTTCCTTAGTTTTGATGCACATTTCCTTCATTTTGATGCTCATTCGCTTGTTATGATCAACATTTACTTCATTTCGATGCATGTTTCCTTCATATTGATGCTCATTTTCTCATTACGATCAACATTTCCATCGTTTCGATGCATATTTCCTTCATTTTGATGATCATATGCTTGTCATGATCAACGTTTACTTCGTTTCGATGCATATTTCCTTCATTTTGATGCTCATTCGAATGTTATGATCAACATTTCCTTCGTTTCTATGCAAATTCGTTCATTTTGATTCTCATTCGCATGTTATGATCAATGTTTCCTTCATTTCGAAGCATATTTCCTTCATTTTGATTCTCATTCGCTTGTTATATAATCAACATTTCCTTCATTTCGATGCATATTCCTTCATTTTGATGCTCATTCGCGCGTTATGATCAACATTTCCTTCGTTTCGATGCATATTTCCTTTATTTTAATGTTCATTCGCTTCTTATGATCAACATTTCCTTCGTTTCGATGCATATTCCTTCATTTTGATGCTCATTCACATGTTATGATCAACATTTTCTTCGTTTTGATGCATATTTCCTTCATTTTGATGCCAATTCGCTTTATATGATCAATATTTCCTTCGTTTCGATACATATTCCATCATTTTGATCCTCATTCCCTTGTTATTATCAACATTTCCTTCGCTTCGATGTATATTTCCTTCATTTTGATGCTCATTCACTTGTTATGATCAACATTTCCTTCGTTTCGATGCATATTTCCATAATTTTGATGCCCATTGCTTTATATGATCAACATTTCCTTCTTTCTATACATATTCTGTCATTTTGATGCTCATTCGCTTGTTATGATCAACATTTTCTTCTTTTCGATGCATATTTCCTACATTTTAATGCTCATATGCTTGTTATGATCGCCATTTCCTTCATTTCAATGCAAATTCCTTCATTTTGATTCTCATTTGCATGCTATGATCAATGTTTCCTTCGTTTCGAAGCATATTTCCTTCATTTTGATTCTCATTTTCTTGTTATATGATCAACATTTCCTTCGTTTCGATGCATGTTCCTTCATTTTTATGCTCATTCGCGTGATACGATCAACAATTCCTTCGTTTCGATGCATATTTCTTTCATTTTGATGCCCATTTGCTTGATATGATTATCATTTCATTCGTTTCGATACATATTCCTTCATTTTGATCCTCATTCGCTTTTTATTATTAATATTTCCTTCGCTTTGATGCATATTTCCTTCATTTTGATGCTCATTCGCTAGATATGAACAACATTTCCTTCGTTTCAACGCACATTTCCTTCATTTTGATGCTTGTTCGCTTGTTATGATCAACATTTCCTTCTTTTCGACGCATGTTTCCTTCATTTTGTTGCACATTCTCTCATTACAATCAACATTTCTTTCGTTTCGATGCATATTTACTTCATTTTGATGCTCATTCGCTTGTTATGATAAACATTTTCTACGTTTCGATGCATATTTCCTATATTTTGATGCTCATATGCTTGTTATGATTGTCATTTCCTTCATTTTGATGCAAATTCTTTCATTTTGATTCTCATTCGCATGTTATGATCAACGTTTCCTTCATTTCGAAGCATATTTCCTTCATTTTGATTCTCATTCTCTTGTTATATGATAAACATTTTCTTCGTTTCGATGCATGTTCCTTCATTTTGATGCTCATTCGCGTTTTATGATCAATATTTCCTTCGTTTCGTTGCATATTTCTTTTATTTTGATGCCCATTCGCTTGTTATGATAAACATTTCATTCGTTTCGATACATATTCCTTAATTTTAATGCTCATTCGCTTGTTATGATCAACATTTCTTTCGTTTAGATGCATATTCCTTCATTTTGATGCTCATTAGTATGTTATGATCAACATTTCCTTCATTTCGATTCATATTTCCTTCATTTTTATGCTCATTCGCATGTTATGATCAATGTTTGCTTCATTTCAATGCATATTGCTTCATTTTGATGCACATTGGCTTGTTATGATATACATTTCCTTCGTTTCGATGCATATTTCCTTTATTTTGATGCTCATTCGCATGTTATGATCAACATTTCCTTCGTTTCCATGCATATTTCCTTCATTTTGATGCTCATTAGTTTGATGATCAACATTTCTTTAGTTACGACACATATTTCCTTCATTTGATGCTCATTCGCTTGTTATATGATCAAGTTTCAATGCATATTCCTTCATTTTGATGCTCATTCGCATGTTATAATCAACATTTACTTCGTTTCGATACATATTTCTTTCATTTTGATGCCCATTCGCTTGTTATGAAAAACATTTACTTCGTTTCGATTCATATTCCTTCATTTTAATGTTCATTTGCTTGTTATGATCAACATTTCCTTTGTTTCGATGCATTTTCCTTAATTTTGATGCTCATTTGCATGTTATGATCAACATTTCCTTCGTTTCGATGCATATTTCCGTCATTTTGATGCTCATTCTCCTTTTATGATAAACTTTTCCTTCGTTTCGATGCATATTCCCTTAATTTTGATGCTCAATCGCTTGTTATGATCAACATTTCCTTCCTTTCGATGCATATTCCTTCATTTTGATTCTCATTTGCTTGTCATGATCAACATTTCCTTCATTACGATGCATATTTCTTAATTTTAATGCACATTCGAATGTTATGATCACTATTTCCTTTGTTAAGATGCATATTCCTTCATTTTGATGTTCATTTGCATGTTATGATCAATATATCCTTCGTTTCGATGCATATCTCCTTCATTTTGATGCCCATTCGTTTTATATGATCAACATTTCCTTCGTTTCGATACATATTCCGTCATTTTGATCCTCATTTGCTAGTTATTATCAACATTTCCTTTGCTTCGATGCATATTTCCTTCATTTTGATGCCCATTCGCTTGATATAATCAACATTTCCTTCGTTTCGATACATATTCCTTCATTTTGACCCTCACTCGCTTGTTATTATCAACATTTCCTTCATTTTGATGCTCATTCACATGTTATAATCAACATTTACTTCATTTCGATACATATTTCTTTCATTTTGATGCCCATTCGCTTGTTATGACAAACATTTACTTCGTTTCGATTCATATTCCTTCATTTTAATGTTCATTCGCTTGTTATGATCAACATTTCCTTTGTTTCGATGCATATTCCTTCATTTTGATGCTCATTTGCCAGTTATGATCAACTTTTCCTTTGTTTCGATGCACATTTCCTTCATTTTGATGCGCAATTCGCATGTTATGATCAATATTTCCTTCATTTTGATGCAGGTTTCCTTCATTTTGATGCTCATTCTCTTATTATGATCAACATTTCATTCGTTTCGATGCATATTTCCTTCATTTTGATGCTCATTCTCCTTTCATGATCAACTTTTCCTTCGTTTCGATGCATATTCCCTTAATTTTGATGCTCAATCGCTTGTTATGATCAACATTTCCTTCCTTTCGATGCATATTCCTTCATTTTGATTCTCATTTGCTTGTCATGATCAACATTTCCTTCATTACGATGCATATTTCTTCATTTTGATGCACATTCGAATGTTATGATCACCATTTCCTTTGTTTAGATGCATATTCCTTCATTTTGATGTTCATATGCATGTTATGATCTACATATCCTTCGTTTCAATGCATATCTCCTTCATTTTTATAATATCTTAGTTCAACTAGATTTTTTTTTTTAGAAAGCCTAAAACCTATTTAATTATTTTATGGCCCAAAAGGCCAGCCCTATCTTAGCCTAACTAGATTTTGTTAGAAAGCCCAAAACCTAATTATTTATTTTTATGGCCCAAAAGGCCAGCCCAATTAAGCCCAACTAGATTTTTTTTAGAAAGCCCAAATTTATTTATTTATTTATTTTGTGGCCCAAAGTTTCAGCCCACTTAAATGGCCTGATATATAATTATTAAGGCTAAAGTTAAAAAAAAAAAGAGAGAGAAGAACGGGAGAAGAAAAGCAAAAGAGGGGAAAGAAGAGAGGAAGAGGAGAAACCCTTGTTGATCAAATTCTCCCTTACAACCCTCATCCTAGGTTGTTTTTAAGTTGTTTTGAGGTAAGTGGTGTGTGAATTAAGCTTCCTTCTTCCATGATTTTGTAATTTTGTGGGGTTTTTCTTTTTGGTATGTGGGTAATTTGCAGACTGTTCGAACTGATTTTGACATAGCTATTACCCTCGAAAGTTTGCAAACTTAATTTCTGTACATAGCTGAACTCGTTAGCTTTCTGTAGCCACTTGAAACGCCTCAATCCGATTATTCTACAATTAGTTATGATTTTTCTCGTAAACTGCCGCTAGCTGGAAAATTTTAGAATTTTTATGTCGAATTCAAACTTATTTTTTCTTATCGTTTCGTTTAGTTAATGTATTGAAACGGTTATATGGGATTGGGAACTGATTTTAAGGAGTTACATGCCATTTTTATTTAATATCGACTCGTTCGAACTCGATTAGGATTTGTTTTTAGCAATGAAAGGGATGTTAACGCTAATAGTTAGTTATATTTAATTTTTCTTTAATTGCTCATCTCCATTCTAGGTAAAGAACCATCGACGAAGGGCAAGGGACCGACTTCAGATTCCGGAGAGAGTTAATCACTTCCTTGTGAGTTGATAATCCGAGAACGCCTTCTCTTGTGGGAAGTGTGGACCCTCGATAAATGTGCATTTATTTTAGTTTTAGTTAATTGATAAGAAAATTATTTGGTATTATGTTATGTGGTAAAGAGCCTGATTGGCTCGATTGCTCTGGTTAGAGTCATGTTAGCCATTTTATGAGTATTATTGATTTTTGGTTATTCTTGTGTGCCAATTAAGACTCTAACTTGAGTCGTTATTCATCTTATGATGCATATGCATATGTATGCCTGGTACCAAGGTTAAGTAGCCCGAATTGGCCACGGTTTGGGTGAGTTGGAGCGACATTGATTAAGTAGCCCGAATTTGTCGCGGTTCGGGTGAGTTAGAGTGACAACCAAATTGCCCGTTGCTTGGCAAACCCGGGTGAGTTAGATCTAACGGGGCACCTATCCATTTGCCAAATACTGATACTTTGGAGGGTGATCGTTAGATGGATCAGTCTATTATAGGCTCAGTCAATGTCACCGGTGTGGGACATGCATGTCATATATGTTTATATGTTTGATCATTTCAAGTATTCACGTCGATATTGAATTGTGAACTTTAGCACTTGGCGTATTGAGAAAGAATATTAATGTGCATTTTATCTAGAGTAACGGTGACGGGCTTGGACTGTCTCTCGACGGAGAGCTCAGTTCGAGGAGGATATTGACTACACACGCGTCTTTTATGTGATAACATGTTGTTTGACTAATTGTGTTATTCATAAATGTGCACTAAGGTTTTTATTTTCATTAATATGTACACTGAGTGAGAATAATTATTGTGGGACGAATTGTGGGATTTTATGTTATGAACCGCGAGTGGGAGTACATGCTTCGTATAAGGGTCGGGGTGACCGGCTTATCACCTCACTGAGCTAGTGGTTTTGCTCACCCCCCATCATTCTTTCCTTTTCAGGCTGTTGATATCGTTTTGGTTGGAGGTTTTCCTATCGTTTGCTCGTCATCCAATCCGTGTTTTGGGTACTTTCTCTTTTATGTAAATTGACGGATTCATTGGCGAGATTGTATAGTTTATATTTGGTGACCCCCTTGATGTTCTTTTTGTACCTTCGCGATGTTATATCGTTCATGTATATTTTCTTTAAACTAAGTTACACCGTTGTATTTTGTACCTTTGTAAATCCTTGTTGATACTTTTTGAGATGATGTCCTCGGGTTGTACCCGTTGTTATCAGTTGTTCAGCTCTACAGGTACTTGATAGCAAGCCTTACGTTTTCTATAAACTTTGTGGAGTGGAGTGCACCCATTCTGCGAAATTTATGGTTAACGTGGCGGTTGTCGCGTTCTGTCTAGGGTCGGGGCGTGACAACTTTCTTGGTATCAGAGCCTAGTTTTATGATTCTCATTCTTTTTGTGTCAAGCCAATGAGTCCAACTTTGTTTCTATGTCATCCTAAGGTATCGTATTGCCTTGACGTTGACCTTGCATTTTCTTTCCTTTCTTCCTTTCAGTCATTATGGCACCTCCAGTTCGAGGTCGAGGTCGAGGACACGCTCCTCGTGATCCTCCGAGTCCTCTACTCTCTTCTGTTCCTCGTGGACCTCGAAGACATGTTTCTTCTGATCATGTCATTCCTCCGACGGTTACAGACCCTATCGATTCTGATCATAGGGTGCCAGTTTCCCAGGTAGAGCAACCACGGGCCCAGTTGCGGGTTGAGCACATGATGACACCCGAGCAGTACCAATTGTATTATGATCACATTCGAATACATGGTGTTCCACCACCTACAACGGCTCATACAACTACGACTGTCACTGAAGAGGTTCTTCGTGCTAATGAATCGATTCGACCTACATCTAATGTACCAGTTTTTACTCCAGAAATGGCTTTAGGAGGTTCTGCTTCTCGAGGTGCACTTTTTATACCTGATTTGGTGAAAGCAGTTGAAAACATGGGGACTTCGAAATTTGACGGTGCAAGAGATGCTTCTAAAGCGGTGGCATGGTTAAAGGAGATTACAGAGACCTTTGACACCTTGATGATTGAAGAATGTTATCGTGTGGTCATTGCGACCAAGCTGTTAGGCCCAGATGCACGACGATGGTGGCAGAATCTAAAAGAGACATCTTCGGTTACTATTACGTGGGCTATCTTTGTTGAACGATTCAAAGATCGATACTTCTCTCAGTACATCAAGGATCAGAAGAGAAAGGAGTTCTTCAACCTCTTTCAAGGCATTATGTCGGTCGTTGAGTACGAAAGTAAATTTCTGGAATTGCGAGAATTCACTCCTGAGTCATATACGACGAGAGACTTATGCAAGAGATTTGAAGATGGTCTTAATTTAAATATTCGAGATCGCATCAAGTCCGGAGACAAGTACGAGAGTCTTGACGATCTCGTAGAAGAAGCCCTGAGGGTAGAAGGTTTAGTTCAGGCGAGACATAAGCTTGCAGAACGATCTCAAAAGAAAAGGCAAGGGAGCGCATTTCCAGGAAATGCATCGAAGGTGTATAGGGGTGTGGGATCTTCGCGTGGCGCACCAAGTTCGGCATCTATTAGTTTTCCTCAACCTCGGGAGCAGTTTAGCAGAGGCGGGAGCAATGTCTCGGGATCGGTTGGTGAAAATCGCAAATGCCAGAATTGCCTAAAATATCATGACGGCCCCTGTAAGGCTCCTCAAGTATGTTTTTAGTGTCGACAGCCGGGGCATATGCGAAGTTCTTGTCCTCAGCTTATGGGAACGAGCAGTCAGGGTTCTGGTCAGCTTCGTGGTAAACTAACATATTCTACACCCAGAGACACTCGATCTGCAATTACCAGAGTGCCCGATGCCTCAAGCGGCCCTAGTACTCAATCACCTATGCAAGGAAGGTAGCAAACTAGAGTATTTCATATTTCCCAAGAAGAGGCTCGCTCAGATCCGAAGGTTGTGACAGGTAATTTATAATTTGAGTATTTTCACATGCTAAATCTAACCCCGCCTTGTTATGCCACTTGATTACGAATAAAACATTCGTAAGAAATTCTAACTTTTCAAATTTTTTAAATCACAATCTCACCTAATATTGCTTCTTTAGGCCATGTGTTTGTGGGAGACCATCAGGTCTACGCTTTATTTGACCCAGGTTCTGATAGGTCTTATATCCGAGATGATCTTACTGCGATCTTAGATTATCCTATCTCTCATTTGTCACCTGGAATCATCGTTCATACCCCTCTTGGAGAGCGTCTAATTCGTGATTCGGTATTCCTTGGTTGTCCATTGAAGATCAAAGATGTCATTTTAGAGGCTGAATTGATACCATTGCCTTTGATTGATCTTGATGTTATTCTTGGCATGGATTGGCTTTCTTCTCATCATGCAATTCTCGATTGCCACGAGAAGCTTGTTATTTTTCGTAGACCAGGATTCTCAGAACTTGTTTTTGAGGGTAAACTTCAAACGAGATCCCTCTCTTTTATTTCAATGTTGACTGCGCATAAATTAATGCGTAAGGGTTGTGAGGCATTCTTGGCATTTGTCATCGATACTTCTCTTTCTGAAACTAAACTAGATGACATCCCAATCGTGAATGAATTTCCTGATGTCTTTCCCGAAGACTTACCAGGACAACCTCCGAATCGAGAGATTGATTTTTCCATTGACGTACTTCCTGGAATCACACCTATATCGATTACTCCATATCGAATGTCGCCTGCTGAGCTTAAGGAACTCCAGACACAACTTGGGGAATTATTGGAGAAGGGTTTCATACGACCTAGCACATCTCCATGGGGTGCTCCAGTTCTTTTTGTCAAGAAGAAAGATGGATCACTTCGTCTATGTGTCGACTACCGTCAATTGAACAAGGTGACAATCAAGAACAAATATCCTCTTCCAAGAATCGATGATCTGTTTGATCAATTGCAAGGAGCAACTGTGTTCTCATAAATTGATTTGCGATCCGATTATCACCAACTCAAGATTAGGGAATCTGATATTCCTAAGTCTGCTTTTCGAACCAGATACGGTCATTTTGAATTCTATGTTATGCCTTTTGGACTCACAAATGCTCCTGCAACTTTTATGGATCTTATGAATCGGGTCTTTCGGCCGTACTTAGATAAGTTTGTCATCATCTTCATTGATGACATTCTTATTTATTCTAAATCGGACGACGAGCATTCTCAGCATCTAAGAATTGCTCTGAACATTCTCAGAGAAAATCAGCTTTATGCTAAATTCTCGAAGTGTGAATTTTGGCTTCGCGAGGTAAGCTTTTTGGGTCATCACATTTCTAAAGAAGGAATCTACGTCGATCCAGTGAAGATTCAAGCTATACTAGATTGGGAGCATCCAAAGAACGTGACAGAGATTCGTAGTTTTCTGGGATTAGCTGGATATTATCGACGGTTTGTCAAAGACTTTTCGTTATTGGCTTCATCTTTGACTAAATTGACTCGGAAAGGGGTAAAATTTGAATGGAGTGAAGAATGCGAGGAAGCATTTCAAGAATTGAAAAGACGACTCGTTTCAGCTCCTATTCTTGCTTTTCCAGACCCAGCGATTGGAGAATTTACCATTTATAGCGACGCCTCGAGACAAGGATTAGGATGCGTTCTCATGCAAGAAGGAAAGGTTATTGCCTACTCTTCAAGGCAATTGAAGAAGAACGAAGAAAATTATCCTACACATGATTTAGAGTTGGCTGCAATCGTCTTTGCATTGAAGATATGGAGGCACTATCTGTATGGTGCAACTTGTCGGGTTTTCACTGATCACAAGAGCTTAAAGTATATCACCACGCAAAAGGAGCTCAACCTCAGGCAAAGGCGATTGATGGAGTTGATTAGTGACTATGACTTAGTCATCGATTATCATCCTGGCAAGGCGAACGTTGTTGCAGATGCTCTGAGTAGAAAGTCTTCTACCTCACTTGCTTCAATTCAATCTTTTTATCTTCCTATGTTGGAGCAATTTAAATCTTTACACATTTCGCTCGATTGTGAAAAGTCTAATGATTCTGCCTTAATCGCCAAATTCGAGGTTAGACCTACCTTGTTCGAGAAAATTCGAGAAAGACAATCACATGATGTTTATTTACAACAGAAGATGGCGAAGCTAAATCAAGGAAAAGAAACAGAATATCAAATTCGGGATGATGGACTTCTTACTTTTAAAAATCGTGTTTGTGTTCCATCAGAACTTGATGTTCGTAGAGCTATTCTTGAGGAAGCCCATTCTTCAGCCTATGCTATGCATCCTGGTAGTACCAAAATGTATAGAACACTTCGGGAGCATTATTGGTGGCCAGGTATGAAACGGGATACTACTGAATTTGTATCAAAGTGCTTATCTTGCCAACAGATTAAAGCGAAACACCAAAAACCAGCCGGCATGCTTCAACCACTACCTATTCCTGAGTGGAAATTGGAAAACGTCACAATGGATTTTGTTTCTGGTTTACCTCGAACCCAAAAGGGTCATGACTCAATTTGGGTCATTGTCGATCATCTGACGAAATCGGCACATTTCCTTCCAGTGCATACCAACGAATCTTTAGAGAAACTTGCCAAGTTATATGTCGATGAGATCGTGAGATTGCACGGAGTACCAGTGTCAATCATATCTGATCGTGATCCAAGATTCACTTCCCGTTTTTGGCCTAGTCTGCAGAAAGCGCTAGGTACAAAATTACTATTCAGTACCTCGTTTCATCCACAGACTGATGGAGAGTCAGAGAGAACTATACAGACACTAGAAGACATGTTACGTGCAGTGGTGTTGAATTTGGGAGGTAGCTGGGATAAGTACGTAACTTTGGTGGAGTTCGCTTATAACAACAGTTATCATTCAAGCATTGGAATGCCCCCGTACGAAGCTCTGTATGGCCGAAAGTGTCGATCACCTCTCTTTTGGGATGAGGTTGGCGAGAGACAAATCGAACAAGTAGAGCTTATCGAAGATGCGAAGGCAAAAATACAACTTATTCGAGACAGACTTAAGGCAGCGCAAGATCGACAGAAAAGTTACGCAGATAATAGGAGGCGCGATTTGGAGTTTAATGAAGGAGACAAAGTTTTTCTGAAAGTTTCTCCATGGAAGGGCGTGTTGCGATTCCGCCGTCGAGGAAAGTTGAGTCCAAGGTATATTGGCCCGTTTACGATCGTGCAAAGGATTGGTCGTGTCGCGTATCGACTTGAGCTACCATCGGAATTGTCGAAGATTCACGATGTCTTCCATGTCTCTATGCTTAGAAAATATGAACCAGATCCTTCGCACGTGCTCAAAGATCCCCCAGTTGTATTAAAGGAAAATCTATCGTACGAAGTACAACCTGTTCAAATTGTAGATCGCCGAGAGAAAATGCTTCGTAACAAATCCATTCCTATGGTGAGAATTCTATGGAGAAGTGATCAAATTGAAGAAAAAACATGGGAACCAGAGTCAGTCATGCGTCAACAATATCCAAATCTCTTTTCATCTCTAGGTACGTTTATGTTTCGAGGATGAAATTTTTTTGAGGAGGGGATACTTTATAATATCTTAGTTCAACTAGATTTTTTTTTTAGAAAGCCCAAAACCTATTTAATTATTGTATGGCCCAAAAGGCCAGCCCTATCTTAGCCCAACTAGATTTTGTTAGAAAGCCCAAAACCTAATTATTTATTTTTATGGCCCAAAAGGCCAGCCCAATTAAGCTCAACTAGATTTTTTTTAGAAAGCCCAAATTTATTTATTTATTTATTTTGTGGCCCAAAGTTTCAGCCCACTTAAATGGCCTGATATATAATTATTAAGGCTAAAGTTAAAAAAAAAAAAGAGAGAAGAAGGGAGAAGAAAAGCAAAAGAGGGGAAAGAAGAGAGGAAGAGGAGAAACCCTTGTTGATCAAATTCTCCCTTACAACCCTCATCCTAGGTTGTTTTTAAGTTGTTTTGAGGTAAGTGGTGTGTGAATTAAGCTTCCTTCTTCCATGATTTTGTAATTTTGTGGGGTTTTTCTTTTTGGTATGTGGGTAATTTGCAAACTGTTCGAACTGATTTTGACATATCTATTACCCTCGAAAGTTTGCAAACTTAATTTCTGTACGTAGCTGAACTCATTAGCTTTCCGTAGCCACTTGAAACGCCTCAATCCGATTATTCTACAATTAGTTATGATTTTTCTCGTAAACTGCCGCTAGCTGGAAAATTTCAGAATTTTTATGTCGAATTCAAACTTATTTTTTTTTATCGTTTCGTTTAGTTAATGTATTGAAACGGTTATATGGGATTGGGAACTGATGTTAAGGAGTTACATGCCATTTTTATTTAATATCGACTCGTTCGAACTCGATTAGGATTTGTTTTTAGCAATGAAAGGGATGTTAACGCTAATAGTTAGTTATATTTAATTTTTCTTTAATTGTTCATCTCCTTTCTAGGTAAAGAACCATCGACGAAGGGCAAGGGACCGACTTCAGATTCCGGAGAGAGTTAATCACTTCCTTGTGAGTTGATAATTCGGGAACGCCTTCTCTTGTGGGAAGTGTGGACCCTCGATAAATGTGCATTTATTTTAGTTTTAGTTAATTGATAAGAAAATTATTTGGTATTATGTTATGTGGTAAAGAGCCTGATTGGCTCGATTGCTCTGGTTAGAGTCATGTTAGCCATTTTATGAGTATTATTGATTTTTGGTTATTCTTGTATGCCAATTAAGACTCTAACTTGAGTCGTTATTCATCTTATGATGCATATGCATATGTATGCCTGGTACCAAGGTTAAGTAGCCCGAATTGGTCACGGTTTGAGTGAGTTGGAGCGACATTGATTGAGTAGCCCGAATTTGTCGCGGTTCGGGTGAGTTAGAGTGACAACCAAGTTGCCCGTTGCTTGGCAAACCCGGGTGAGTTAGATCTAACGGGGCACCTATCCATTTGCCAAATACTGATACTTTGGAGGGTGATCGTTAGATGGATCAGTCTATTATAGGCTCAGTCAACGTCAACGGTGTGGGACATGCATGTCATATATGTTTATATGTTTGATTATTTCAAGTATTCACGTCGATATTGAATTGTGAACTTTAGCACTTGGCGTATTGAGAAAGAATATTAATGTGCATTTTATCTAGAGTAACGGTGACGGGCTTGGACTGTCTCTCGACGGAGAGCTCAGTTCGAGGAGGATATTGACTACCCACGCGTCTTTTATGTGATAACATGTTGTTTGAACTAATTGTGTTATTCATAAATGTGCACTAAGGTTTTTATTTTCATTAATATGTACACTGAGTGAGAATAATTATTGTGGGACGAATTGTGGGATTTTATGTTATGAACCGCGAGTGGGAGTACATGCTTCGTATAAGGGTCGGGGTGACCGACTTATCACCTCACTGAGCTAGTGGTTTTGCTCACCCCCCATCATTCTTTCCTTTTCAGGCTGTTGATATCGTTTTGGTTGGAGGTTTTCCTATCGTTTGCTCGTCATCCAATCCGTGTTTTGGGTACTTTCTCTTTTATGTAAATTGACGGATTCATTGGCGAGATTGTATAGTTTATATTTGGTAACCCCCTTGATGTTCTTTTTGTACCTTCGCGATATTATATCGTTCATGTATATTTTCTTTAAACTAAGTTACACCGTTGTATTTTGTACCTTTGTAAATCCTTGTTGATACTTTTTGAGATGATGTCCTCGGGTTGTACCCGTTGTTATCAGTTGTTCAGCTCTACAGGTACTTGATAGCAAGCCTTACATTTTCTATAAACTTTGTGGAGTGGAGTGCACCCATTCTGCGAAATTTATGGTTAACGTGGCGGTTGTCGCGTTCTGTCTGGGGTCGGAGCGTGACAATTTTGATGCCCATTCGTTTTATATGATCAACATTTCCTTCGTTTTGATACATATTCCTTCATTTTGATCCTCATTTGCTAGTTATTATCAACATTTCCTTTGCTTTGATGCATATTTCTTTCATTTTGATGCTCATTCGCTTGATATGATCAACATTTCCTTCGTTTCGATACATATTCCTTCATTTTGACCCTCACTCGCTTGTTATTATCAACATTTCCTTCATTTTGATGCTCATTCACATGTTATAATCAACATATACTTCATTTCGATACATATTTCTTTCATTTTGATGCTCATTCGCTTGTTATGACAAACATTTACTTTATTTCGATTCATATTCCTTCATTTTAATGTTCATTCGCTTGTTATGATCAACATTTCCTTTGTTTCGATGCATATTCCTCCATTTTGATGCTCATTTGCCTGTTATGATCAACATTTCCTTTGTTTCGATGAACATTTCTTTCATTTTGATGCTCAATTAGTTGTTATGATCAATATTTCCTTCATTTCGATGCAGGTTTCCTTCATTTTGATGCTCATTCTCTTGTTATGATCAACATTTCATTCGTTTCGATGCATATTTCCTTCATTTTGATGCTCATTCTCCTTTTATGATCAACTTTTCCTTCGTTTCGATGCATATTCCCTTAATTTTGATGCTCAATCGCTTGTTATGATCAACATTTCCTTCCTTTCGATGCATATTCCTTCATTTTGATTCTCATTTGCTTGTCATCATCAACATTTCCTTCATTACGATGCATATTTCTTCATTTTGATGCACATTCGAATGTTATGATCACCATTTACTTTGTTTAGATGCATATTCCTTCATTTTGATGTTCATATGCATGTTATGATCAACATATCCTTTGTTTCAATGCATATCTCCTTCATTTTGATGCCCATTCGTTTTATATGATCAACATTTCCTTCGTTTCGATACATATTCCGTCATTTTGATCCTCATTTGCTAGTTATTATCAACATTTCCTTTGCTTCGATGCATATTTCCTTCATTTTGATGCCCATTCGCTTGATATGATCAACATTTCCTTCGTTTCGATACATATTCCTTCATTTTGACCCTCACTCGCTTGTTATTATCAACATTTCCTTCATTTTGATGCTCATTCACATGTTATAATCAACATATACTTCATTTCGATACATATTTCTTTCATTTTGATGCCCATTCGCTTGTTATGACAAACATTTACTTTATTTCGATTCATATTCCTTCATTTTAATGTTCATTCGCTTGTTATGATCAACATTTCCTTTGTTTCGATGCATATTCCTCAATTTTGATGCTCATTTGCCTGTTATGATCAACATTTCCTTTGTTTCGATGAACATTTCCTTCATTTTGATGCTCAATTCGCTTGTTATGATCAATATTTCCTTCATTTCGATGCAGGTTTCCTTCATTTTGATGCTCATTCTCTTGTTATGATCAACATTTCATTCGTTTCGATGCATATTTCCTTCATTTTGATGCTCATTCTCCTTTTATGATCAACTTTTCCTTCGTTTTGATGCATATTCCCTTAATTTTGATGCTCAATAGCTTGTTATGATCAACATTTCCTTCCTTTCGATGCATATTCCTTCATTTTGATTCTCATTTGCTTGTCATGATCAACGTTTCCTTCATTACGATGCATATTTCTTCATTTTGATGCACATTCGAATGTTATGATCACCATTTCCTTTGTTTAGATGCATATTCCTTCATTTTGATGTTCATATGCATGTTATGATCAACATATCCTTCGTTTCAATGCATATCTCCTTCATTTTGATGCCCATTCGTTTTATATGATCATCATTTCCTTCGTTTCGATACATATTCCGTCATTTTGATCCTCATTTTCTAGTTATTATCAACATTTCCTTTGCTTCGATGCATATTTCCTTCATTTTGATGCCCATTCGCTTGATATGATCAACATTTCCTTCGTTTCGATACATATTCCTTCATTTTGACCCTCACTCGCTTGTTATTATCAACATTTCCTTCATTTTGATGCTCATTCACATGTTATAATCAACATATACTTCATTTCGATACATATTTCTTTCATTTTGATGCCCATTCGCTTGTTATGACAAACATTTACTTTATTTCGATTCATATTCCTTTATTTTAATGTTCATTCGCTTGTTATGATCAACATTTCCTTTGTTTCGATGCATATTCCTTCATTTTGATGCTCATTTGCCTGTTATGATCAACATTTCCTTTGTTTCGATGAACATTTCCTTCATTTTGATGCTCAATTCGCTTGTTATGATCAATATTTCCTTCATTTCGATGCAGGTTTCCTTCATTTTGATGCTCATTCTCTTGTTATGATCAACATTTCATTCGTTTCGATGCATATTTCCTTCATTTTGATGCTCATTCTCCTTTTATGATCAATTTTTCCTTCGTTTCGATGCATATTCCCTAAATTTTGATGCTCAATCGCTTGTTATGATCAACATTTCCTTCCTTTCGATGCATATTCCTTCATTTTGATTCTCATTTGCTTGTCATGATCAACATTTCCATCATTACGATGCATATTTCTTTATTTTGATGCACATTCGAATGTTATGATCACCATTTCCTTTGTTTAGATGAATATTCCTTCATTTTGATGTTCATATGCATGTTATGATCAATATATCCTTCGTTTCAATGCATATCTCCTTCATTTTGATGCCCATTCGTTTTATATGATCAACATTTTCTTCGTTTCGATACATATTCCGTCATTTTGATCCTCATTTGCTAGTTATTATCAACATTTCCTTTGCTTCGACGCATATTTCTTTCATTTTGATGCTCATTCGCTTGATATGATCAATACTTCCTTTGTTTCGATACATTTCCTTCATTTTGACCCTCACTCGCTTGTTATTATCAACATTTCCTTCAATTTGATGCTCATTCACATGTTATAATCAACATTTACTTCGTTTCGATACATATTTCTTTCATTCTGATGCCCATTCGCTTGTTATGACAAATATTTACTTCGTTTCGATTCATATTCCTTCATTTTAATATTCATTCGCTTGTTATGATCAACATTTCCTTTGTTTCGATGCATATTCCTTCATTTTGATGCTCATTTGTCTATTATGATCAACATTTCCTTTGTTTCGATTCACATTTCCTTCATTTTGATGCTCAATTCGCTTGTTATGATCAATATTTCCATCATTTCGATGCAGGTTTCCTTCATTTTGATGCTCATTCTCTTGTTAAGATCAACATTTCATTCGTTTCGATGCATATTTCCTTCATTTTGATGCTCATTCTCCTTTTATGATCAACTTTTCCTTTGTTTCGATGCATATTCCCTTAATTTTGATGCTCAATCGCTTGTTATGATCAACATTTCCTTCCTTTCGATGCATATTCCTTCATTTTGATTCTCATTTGCATGTCATGATCAACATTTCATTCATTACGATGCATATTTCTTCATTTTGATGCACATTCGAATGTTATGATCACCATTTCCTTTGTTTAGATGCATATTCCTTCATTTTGATGTTCATATGCATGTTATGATCAACGTATCCTTCGTTTCAATGCACATCTCCTTCATTTTGATGCCCATTCGTTTTATATGATCAACATTTCCTTCGTTTCGATACATATTCCGTCATTTTGATCCTCATTTGCTAGTTATTATCAACATTTCCTTTGCTTCGATGCATATTTCCTTCATTTTGATGCCCATTCGCTTGATATGATCAACATTTCATTCGTTTCGATACATATTCCTTCATTTTGACCCTCACTCGCTTGTTATTATCAACATTTCCTTCATTTTGATGCTCATTCACATGTTATAATCAACATTTACTTCGTTTCGATACATATTTCTTTCATTATGATGCCCATTCGCTTGTTAAGACAAACATTTACTTCGTTTCGATTCATATTCCTTCATTTTAATGTTCATTCGCTTGTTATGATAAACATTTCCTTTGTTTCGATGCATATTCCTTCATTTTGATGCTCATTTGTCTGTTATGATCAACATTTCCTTTGTTTCGATGCACATTTCCTTCATTTTGATGCTCAATTCGCTTGTTATGATCAATATTTCCTTCATTTCGATGCAGGTTTCCTTCATTTTGATGCTCATTTTCTTGTTATGATCAACATTTCATTCGTTTTGATGCATATTTCCTTCATTTTGATGCTCATTCTCCTTTTATGATCAACTTTTCCTTCATTTCGATGCATATTCCCTTAATTTTGATGCTCAATCGCTTGTTATGATCAACATTTCCTTCATTTCGATGCATATTCCTTCATTTTGATTCTCATTTGCTTGTCATGATCAACATTTCCTTCATTCCGATGCATATTTCTTCATTTTGATGCACATTCGAATGTTATGATCACCATTTCCTTTGTTTAGATGGCATATTCCTTCATTTTGATGTTCATATGCATGTTATGATCAATATATCCTTCGTTTCAGTGCATATCTGCTTCATTTTGATGCCCATTCGTTTTATATGATCAACATTTCCTTCGTTTCGATACATATTCCGTCATTTTGATCCTCATTTGCTAGTTATTATCAACATTTCCTTTGCTTCGATGCATATTTCCTTTATTATCAAAATTTCCTTTACTTCGTTTCGATACATATTTCTTTTATTTTGATGCCCATTCGCTTGTTATGACAAATATTTACTTCGTTTCGATTCATATTCCTTTATTTTAATGTTCATTCGCTTGTTATGATCAACATTTCCTTTGTTTCGATGCATATTCCTTCATTTTGATGCTCATTTGCTTGTTATGATCAACATTTCCTTCGTTTCGATGCACATTTCCTTCATTTTGATGCTCATTCACTTGTTATGATCAATATTTCCTTCATTTCGATGCATGTTTACTTTATTTTGATGCTCATTTTCTCATTACGATCAACATTTCCTTCGTTTCGATGCATATTTCCTTCATTTTGATGCTCATTCGCTTGTTATGATCAACATTTTTTCGTTTCGATGCATATTTCCCTAATTTTGCTGCTCATTCGCCTGTTATGATCAACATTTCCTTCATTTCTATGCAAATTCCTTCATTTTGATTCTCATTCGCATGTCATGATCAATGTTTCCTTTATTTCGAAGCATATTTCCTTCATATTGATTCTCATTCGCTTGTTATATGATCAATATTTCCTTCATTTCGATGCATATTCCTTCATTTTGATGTTCATTCGCGTGTTATGATCAACATTTCCTTCGTTTCGATGCATATTCCTTCATTTTGATGCTCATTCGCATGTTATGATCAACATTTCCTTCGTTTCGATGCATATTCCTTCATTTTGATGCTCATTCGCTTTTTATGATCAACATTTCCTTCGTTTTGATGCATATTTCCTTCATTTTGATGCCCATTCGCTTTATATGATCAACATTTCCTTCGTTTCTATACATATTCCGTCATTTTGATGCTCATTCGCTTCTTATGATCAACATTTTCTTCGTTTCGATGTATATTTTCTACATTTTGATGCTGATATACTTGTTATGATCGCCATTTCCTTCGTTTCGATGCAAATTCCTTCATTTTGATTCTCATTCGCATGTTATGATCAATGTTTCCTTCATTTCGAAGCATATTTCCTTCATTTTGATTCTCATTCGATTGTTATATGATCAACATTTCCTTCATTTCGATGCATATTCCTTCATTTTGATGCTCATTCGCGTGTTATGATCAACATTTTCTTCGTTTCGATGCATATTTCCTTCATTTTGATCCTCATTCTCTTGTTATTATCAACATTTCCTTCGCTTCGATGTATATTTCCTTCATTTTGATGCTCATTCGCTAGTTATGATCAATATTTCCTTCGTTTCGATGCATATTTCCTTCATTTTGATGCCCATTTGCTTTATATGATCAACATTTCCTTCGTTTCTATATATATTCTGTCATTTTGATGCTCTTTCGCCTGTTATATGATCAAGTTTCGATGCATATTCCTTCATTTTGATGCTCATTTGCATGTTATAATCAATATTTACTTCATTTCGATACATATTTCTTTCGTTTTGATGCCCATTCGCTTGTTATAACAAGCATTTACTTCGTTTCGATTGATATTCCTTCATTTTAATGTTCATTCGCTTGTTATGAACAACATTTCCTTCGTTTCGATGCATATTACTTCGTTTTGATGCTCATTGTCTATTTATGATCAACATTTCCTTTGTTTCGATGCATATTTCCTTCATTTTGATGCTCATTCGCCTTTTATGATCAATTTTTCCTTCGTTTCGATGCATATTCCCTTAATTTTGATGCTCAATCACTTGTTATGATCAACATTTCCTTCCTTTCGATGCATATTCCTTCATTTTGATTCCCATTTGCATGTGTTGATCAACATTTCCTTCATTACGATGTATATTCCTTCATTTTGATGTTCATATGCATGTTATGATTCTCATTCGCTTGTTATATGATCAACATTTCCTTCGTTTCGATGCATATTCCATCATTTTGATGCTCATTCACATGTTATGATAAAGATTTCCTTCGTTTCGATACATATATCCTTCATTTTGATGCCCATTAGCTTTATATGATCAACAATTCCTTCGTTTCGATACATATTCCATCATTTTTATCTTCATTCGCTTGTTATTATCAACATTTCCTTCGCTTCGATGCATATTTCCTTCATTTTGATGCTCATTCGCTTGTTATGATCAACATTTCCTTCGCTTCGATGCATATTTCCTTCATTTTGATGCCCATTCGTTTTATATAATCAACATTTCCTTTGTTTCGATACATATTCCGTCATTTTGATCCTCATTTGCTAGTTTTTATCAACATTTCCTTTGCTTCGATGCATATTTTCTTCATTTTGATGCTCATTTGCTTGATATGATCAACATTTTCTTGGTTTCGATATATATTCCTTCATTTTGATCCTCATTCGCTTGTTATTATCAACATTTCCTTCAGTTCGATGCATATTTCCTTCATTTTGATGCTCATTTTCTTGTTATGATCATCATTTCCTTCGTTTCGATGCACATTTCATTCATTTTGATGCTCATTCGCTTGTTATGATCAAGATTTACTTCATTTCGATGCATGTTTCCTTCATTTTGATGCTCATTTTCTCATTACGATCAATATTTCCTTCGTTTCGATGCATATTTCCTTCATTTTGATGCTCATTCGCTTGTCATGATCAACATTTTCTTCGTTTCGATGCATATTTCCTTCATTTTGAAATGCTCATTCGCTTGTTATGATCAACATTTCCTTCATTTCTATGTAAATTTGTTCATTTAGATTCTCATTCGCATGTTATGATCAATGTTTCCTTCATTTCGAAGCATATTTCCTTCATTTTGATTCTCATTCGCTTGTTATTTGATCAACATTTCCTTCATTTCGATACATATTCCTTCATTTTGATGCTCATTCGCGTGTTATGATCAACATTTTCTTCGTTTCGATGCATATTTCCTTCATTTTGATCCTCATTCTCTTGTTATTATCAACATTTCCTTCGCTTCGATGTATATTTCCTTCATTTTGATGCTCATTCGCTTGTTATAATCAATATTTCCTTCGTTTCGATGCATATTTCCTTCATTTTGATGCCCATTCGCTTTATATGATCAACATTTCCTTCGTTTCTATATATATTCTGTCATTTTGATGCTCTTTCGCTTGTTATATGATCAAGTTTCGATGCATATTCCTTCATTTTGATGCTCATTTGCATGTTATAATCAATATTTACTTCATTCGATACATATTTCTTTCATTTTGATGCCTATTCGCTTGTTATAACAAACATTTACTTCGTTTCGATTGATATTCCTTCATTTTAATGTTCATTCGCTTGTTATGAACAACATTTCCTTCGTTTTGATGCATATTACTTCGTTTTGATGCTCATTGTCTATTTATGATCAACATTTCCTTTGTTTCGATGCATATTTCCTTCATTTTGATGCTCATTCGCCTTTTATGATCAATTTTTCCTTCGTTTCGATGCATATTCCCTTAATTTTGATGCTCAATCACTTGTTATGATCAACATTTCCTTCCTTTCGATGCATATTCCTTCATTTTTATTCCCATTTGCATGTGTTGATCAACATTTCCTTCATTACGATGTATATTCCTTCATTTTGATGTTCATATGCATGTTATGATTCTCATTCGCTTGTTATATGATCAACATTTCCTTCGTTTCGATGCATATTCTATCATTTTGATGCTCATTCACATGTTATGATCAACATTTCCTTCGTTTCGATGTATATCCTTCATTTTGATGCCCATTAGCTTTATATGATCAACAATTCCTTCGTTTCGATACATATTCCATCATTTTGATCTTCATTCGCTTGTTATTATCAACATTTCCTTCGCTTCGATGCATATTTCCTTCATTTTGATGCTCATTCGCTTGTTATGATCAACATTTCCTTCGTTTCGATGCATATTTCCTTCATTTTGATGCCCATTCGTTTTATATGATCAACATTTCCTTCGTTTCGATACATATTCCGTCATTTTGATCCTCATTTGCTAGTTTTTATCAACATTTCCTTTGCTTCGATGCATATTTTCTTCATTTTGATGCTCATTTGCTTGATATGATCAACATTTTCTTGGTTTCGATATATATTCCTTCATTTTGATCCTCATTCGCTTGTTATTATCAACATTTCCTTCGGTTCGATGCATATTTCCTTCATTTTGATGCTCATTTTCTTGTTATGATCATCATTTCCTTCGTTTCGATGCACATTTCATTCATTTTGATGCTCATTCGCTTGTTATGATCAAGATTTACCTCATTTCGATGCATATTTCCTTCATTTTGATGCCAATTTTCTAATTACGATCAATATTTCCTTAGTTTCGATGCATATTTCCTTCATTTTGATGCTCATTCGCTTGTCATGATCAATATTTTCTTCGTTTTGATGCATATTTCCTTCATTTTGAAATGCTCATTCGCTTGTTATGATCAACATTTCCTTCATTTCTATGTAAATTTGTTCATTTAGATTCTCATTCGCATGTTATGATCAATGTTTCCTTCATTTCGAAGCATATTTCCTTCATTTTGATTCTCATTCGCTTGTTATTTGATCAACATTTCCTTCATTTCGATGCTTATTCCTTCATTTTGATGCTCATTCGCTTGTTATTATTAATATTTCCTTTGGTTCGATGCATATTTCCTTCATTTTGATGCTCATTTTCTTGTTATGATCATAATTTCCTTAATTTCGATGCACATTTCCTTTATTTTGATGTTCATTCGCTTGTTATGATCAACATTTACTTCATTTCGATGCATGTTTCCTTCATATTGATGCTCATTTTCTCATTACGATTAACATTTCCTTCGTTTCGATGCATATTTCCTTCATTTTGATGCTCATTTGCTTGTTATGATCAACGTTTTCTTCGTTTCGATGCATATTTCCTTCATTTTGATGCTCATTCGCTTGTTATGATCAACATTTCCTTCGTTTCTATGCAAATTCGTTCATTTTGATTCTCATTCGCATGTTATGATCAATGTTTCCTTCATTTCGAAGCATATTTTCTTCATTTTGATTCTCATTCGATTGTTATATGATCAACATTTCCTTCATTTCGATGCATATTCCTTCATTTTGATGCTCATTAGCGTGTTATGATCAACATTTTCTTCGTTTCGATGCATATTTCCTTCATTTTGATCCTCATTCTCTTGTTATTATCAACATTTCCTTCGCTTCGATGTATATTTCCTTCATTTTGATGCTCATTCGCTTGTTATGATCAATATTTCCTTCGTTTCGATGCATATTTCCTTCATTTTGATGCCCATTCGCTTTATATGATCAACATTTCCTTCGTTTCTATATATATTCTGTCATTTTGATGCTCTTTCGCTTGTTATATGATCAAGTTTCGATGCATATTCCTTCATTTTGATGCTCATTTGCATGTTATAATCAATATTTACTTCATTCGATACATATTTCTTTCATTTTGATGCCTATTCGCTTGTTATAACAAACATTTACTTCGTTTCGATTGATATTCCTTCATTTTAATGTTCATTCGCTTGTTATGAACAACATTTCCTTCGTTTTGATGCATATTACTTCGTTTTGATGCTCATTGTCTATTTATGATCAACATTTCCTTTGTTTCGATGCATATTTCCTTCATTTTGATGCTCATTCGCCTTTTATGATCAATTTTTCCTTCGTTTCGATGCATATTCCCTTAATTTTGATGCTCAATCACTTGTTATGATCAACATTTCCTTCCTTTCGATGCATATTCCTACATTTTGATTCTTTGCATGTGTTGATCAACATTTCCTTCATTACGATGTATATTCCTTCATTTTGATGTTCATATGCATGTTATGATTCTCATTCGCTTGTTATATGATCAACATTTCCTTCGTTTCGATGCATATTCCATCATTTTGATGCTCATTCACATGTTATGATCAACATTTCTTTCGTTTCGATGCATATATCCTTCATTTTGATGCCCATTAGCTTTATATGATCAACATTTCCTTCGTTTCGATACATATTCCATCATTTTGACCTTCATTCGCTTGTTATTATCAACATTTCCTTCGCTTCGATGCATATTTCCTTCATTTTGATGCTCATTCGCTTGTTATGATCAACATTTCCTTTGTTTCGATGCATATTTCCTTCATTTTGAAATGCTCATTCACTTGTTATGATCAACATTTCCTTCATTTATATGTAAATTTGTTCATTTAGATTCTCATTCGCATGTTATGATCAATGTTTCCTTCATTTCGAAGCATATTTCCTTCATTTTGATTCTCATTCGCTTGTTATTTGATCAACATTTCCTTCATTTCGATGCATATTCATTCATTTTGATGCTCATTCGCGTGTTATAACAAACATTTACTTCGTTTCGATTGATATTCCTTCATTTTAATGTTCATTCGCTTGTTATGAACAACATTTCCTTCGTTTTGATGCATATTACTTCGTTTTGATGCTCATTGTCTATTTATGATCAACATTTCCTTTGTTTCGATGCATATTTCCTTCATTTTGATGCTCATTCGCCTTTTATGATCAATTTTTCCTTCGTTTCGATGCATATTCCCTTAATTTTGATGCTCAATCACTTGTTATGATCAACATTTCCTTCCTTTCGATGCATATTCCTTCATTTTTATTCCCATTTGCATGTGTTGATCAACATTTCCTTCATTACGATGTATATTCCTTCATTTTGATGTTCATATGCATGTTATGATTCTCATTCGCTTGTTATATGATCAACATTTCCTTCGTTTCGATGCATATTCTATCATTTTGATGCTCATTCACATGTTATGATCAACATTTCCTTCGTTTCGATGTATATCCTTCATTTTGATGCCCATTAGCTTTATATGATCAACAATTCCTTCGTTTCGATACATATTCCATCATTTTGATCTTCATTCGCTTGTTATTATCAACATTTCCTTCGCTTCGATGCATATTTCCTTCATTTTGATGCTCATTCGCTTGTTATGATCAACATTTCCTTCGTTTCGATGCATATTTCCTTCATTTTGATGCCCATTCGTTTTATATGATCAACATTTCCTTCGTTTCGATACATATTCCGTCATTTTGATCCTCATTTGCTAGTTTTTATCAACATTTCCTTTGCTTCGATGCATATTTTCTTCATTTTGATGCTCATTTGCTTGATATGATCAACATTTTCTTGGTTTCGATATATATTCCTTCATTTTGATCCTCATTCGCTTGTTATTATCAACATTTCCTTCGGTTCGATGCATATTTCCTTCATTTTGATGCTCATTTTCTTGTTATGATCATCATTTCCTTCGTTTCGATGCACATTTCATTCATTTTGATGCTCATTCGCTTGTTATGATCAAGATTTACCTCATTTCGATGCATATTTCCTTCATTTTGATGCCAATTTTCTAATTACGATCAATATTTCCTTAGTTTCGATGCATATTTCCTTCATTTTGATGCTCATTCGCTTGTCATGATCAATATTTTCTTCGTTTTGATGCATATTTCCTTCATTTTGAAATGCTCATTCGCTTGTTATGATCAACATTTCCTTCATTTCTATGTAAATTTGTTCATTTAGATTCTCATTCGCATGTTATGATCAATGTTTCCTTCATTTCGAAGCATATTTCCTTCATTTTGATTCTCATTCGCTTGTTATTTGATCAACATTTCCTTCATTTCGATGCTTATTCCTTCATTTTGATGCTCATTCGCTTGTTATTATTAATATTTCCTTTGGTTCGATGCATATTTCCTTCATTTTGATGCTCATTTTCTTGTTATGATCATAATTTCCTTAATTTCGATGCACATTTCCTTTATTTTGATGTTCATTCGCTTGTTATGATCAACATTTACTTCATTTCGATGCATGTTTCCTTCATATTGATGCTCATTTTCTCATTACGATTAACATTTCCTTCGTTTCGATGCATATTTCCTTCATTTTGATGCTCATTTGCTTGTTATGATCAACGTTTTCTTCGTTTCGATGCATATTTCCTTCATTTTGATGCTCATTCGCTTGTTATGATCAACATTTCCTTCGTTTCTATGCAAATTCGTTCATTTTGATTCTCATTCGCATGTTATGATCAATGTTTCCTTCATTTCGAAGCATATTTTCTTCATTTTGATTCTCATTCGATTGTTATATGATCAACATTTCCTTCATTTCGATGCATATTCCTTCATTTTGATGCTCATTAGCGTGTTATGATCAACATTTTCTTCGTTTCGATGCATATTTCCTTCATTTTGATCCTCATTCTCTTGTTATTATCAACATTTCCTTCGCTTCGATGTATATTTCCTTCATTTTGATGCTCATTCGCTTGTTATGATCAATATTTCCTTCGTTTCGATGCATATTTCCTTCATTTTGATGCCCATTCGCTTTATATGATCAACATTTCCTTCGTTTCTATATATATTCTGTCATTTTGATGCTCTTTCGCTTGTTATATGATCAAGTTTCGATGCATATTCCTTCATTTTGATGCTCATTTGCATGTTATAATCAATATTTATTTCATTCGATACATATTTCTTTCATTTTGATGCCTATTCGCTTGTTATAACAAACATTTACTTCGTTTCGATTGATATTCCTTCATTTTAATGTTCATTCGCTTGTTATGAACAACATTTCCTTCGTTTTGATGCATATTACTTCGTTTTGATGCTCATTGTCTATTTATGATCAACATTTCCTTTGTTTCGATGCATATTTCCTTCATTTTGATGCTCATTCGCCTTTTATGATCAATTTTTCCTTCGTTTCGATGCATATTCCCTTAATTTTGATGCTCAATCACTTGTTATGATCAACATTTCCTTCCTTTCGATGCATATTCCTACATTTTGATTCTTTGCATGTGTTGATCAACATTTCCTTCATTACGATGTATATTCCTTCATTTTGATGTTCATATGCATGTTATGATTCTCATTCGCTTGTTATATGATCAACATTTCCTTCGTTTCGATGCATATTCCATCATTTTGATGCTCATTCACATGTTATGATCAACATTTCTTTCGTTTCGATGCATATATCCTTCATTTTGATGCCCATTAGCTTTATATGATCAACATTTCCTTCGTTTCGATACATATTCCATCATTTTGACCTTCATTCGCTTGTTATTATCAACATTTCCTTCGCTTCGATGCATATTTCCTTCATTTTGATGCTCATTCGCTTGTTATGATCAACATTTCCTTTGTTTCGATGCATATTTCCTTCATTTTGAAATGCTCATTCACTTGTTATGATCAACATTTCCTTCATTTATATGTAAATTTGTTCATTTAGATTCTCATTCGCATGTTATGATCAATGTTTCCTTCATTTCGAAGCATATTTCCTTCATTTTGATTCTCATTCGCTTGTTATTTGATCAACATTTCCTTCATTTCGATGCATATTCATTCATTTTGATGCTCATTCGCGTGTTATGATCAACATTTTCTTCGTTTCGATGCATATTTCCTTCATTTTGATCCTCATTCTCTTGTTATTATCAACATTTCCTTCGCTTCGATGTATATTTCCTTCATTTTGATGCTCATTCGCTTGTTATGATCAATATTTCCTTCGTTTCGATGCATATTTCCTTCATTTTGATGCCCATTCGCTTTATATGATCAACATTTCCTTCGTTTCTATATATATTCTGTCATTTTGATGCTCTTTCGCTTGTTATATGATCAAGTTTCGATGCATATTCCTTCATTTTGATGCTCATTTGCATGTTATAATCAATATTTACTTCATTTCGATACATATTTCTTTCATTTTGATGCCCATTCGCTTGTTATAACAAACATTTACTTCGTTTCGATTGATATTCCTTCATTTTAATGTTCATTCTCTTGTTATGAACAACATTTCCTTCGTTTTGATGCATATTACTTCGTTTTGATGCTCATTGTCTATTTATGATCAACATTTCCTTTGTTTCGATGCATATTTCCTTCATTTTGATGCTCATTCGCCTTTTATGATTAAATTTTCCTTCGTTTCGATGCATATTCCCTTAATTTTGATGCTCAATCACTTGTTATGATCAACATTTCCTTCCTTTCGATGCATATTCCTACATTTTGATTCCCATTTGCATGTGTTGATTAACATTTCCTTCATTACGATGTATATTCCTTCATTTTGATGTTCATATGCATGTTATGATTCTCATTCGCTTGTTATATGATCAACATTTCCTTCGCTTCGATGCATATTCTATCATTTTGATGCTCATTCACATGTTATGATCAACATTTCCTTCGTTTCGATGCATATATCCTTCATTTTGATGCCCATTAGCTTTATATGATCAACATTTCCTTCGTTTCGATACATATTCCATCATTTTGATCTTCATTCGCTTGTTATTATCAACATTTCCTTCGCTTCGATGCATATTTCCTTCATTTTGATGCTCATTCGCTTGTTATGATCAACATTTCCTTCGTTTCGATGCATATTTCCATCATTTTGATGCCCATTCGTTTTATATGATCAACATTTCCTTCGTTTCGATATATATTCCGTCATTTTGATCCTCATTTGCTAGTTTTTATCAACATTTCCTTTGCTTCGATGCATATTTTCTTCATTTTGATGCTCATTTGCTTTATATGATCAACATTTTCTTGGTTTCGATATATATTCCTTCATTTTGATCCTCATTCGCTTGTTATTATCAACATTTCCTTCGGTTCGATGCATATTTCCTTCATTTTGATGCTCATTTTCTTGTTATGATCATCATTTCCTTCGTTTCGATGCACATTTCATTCATTTTGATGCTCATTCGCTTGTTATGATCAAGATTTACTTCATTTCGAGGCATGTTTCCTTCATTTTGATGCTCATTTTCTCATTACGATCAATATTTCCTTCGTTTCGATGCATATTTCCTTCATTTTGATGCTCATTCGCTTGTCATGATCAACATTTTCTTCGTTTCGATGCATATTTCCTTCATTTTGAAATGCTCATTCGCTTGTTATGATCAACATTTCCTTCATTTCTATGTAAATTTGTTCATTTAGATTCTCATTCGCATGTTATGATCAATGTTTCCTTCATTTCGAAGCATATTTCCTTCATTTTGATTCTCATTCGCTTGTTATTTGATCAACATTTCCTTCATTTCGATGCATATTCATTCATTTTGATGCTCATTCGCGAGTTATGATCAATATTTTCTTTGTTTCGATGCATATTTCCTTCATTTTGATCCTCATTCTCTTGTTATTATCAACATTTCCTTCGCTTCGATGTATATTTCCTTCATTTTGATGCTCATTCGCTTGTTATGATCTATATTTCCTTCATTTTGATGCCCATTCGCTTTATATGATCAACATTTCCTTCGTTTCTATATATATTCTGTCATTTTGATGCTCTTTCGCTTTTTATATGATCAAGTTTCGATGCATATTCCTTCATTTTGATGCTCATTCGCATGTTATAATCAACATTTACTTCATTTCGATACATATTTCTTTCATTTTGATGCCCATTCGCTTGTTATAACAATCATTTACTTCGTTTCGATTGATATTCCTTCATTTTAATGTTCATTAGCTTGTTATGAACAACATTTCCTTCATTTCGATGCATATTTCCTTCGTTTCGATGCATATTCCTTTGTTTCGATGCATATTTCCTTCATTTTGATGCTCATTCGCCTTTTATGATCAATTTTTCCTTCGTTTCGATGCATATTCCCTTAATTTTGATGCTCAATCTCTTGTTATGATCAAAATTTTCTTCCTTTCGATGCATATTCCTTCATTTTGATTCCCATTTGCTTGTTATGATCAACATTTCCTTCATTGCGATGCATATTCCTTCATTTTGATGTTCATATGCATGTTATAATTCTCATTCGCTTGTTATATGATCAACATTTCCTTCGTTTCGATGCATATTCCATCATTTTGATGCTCATTCACATGTTATGATCAACATTTCCTTCGTTTCGATGCATATATCCTTCATTTTGATGCCCATTAGCTTTATATGATCAACATTTCCTTCGTTTCGATACATATTCCATCATTTTGATCTTCATTCGCTTGTTATTATCAACATTTCCTTCGCTTCGATGCATATTTCCTTCATTTTGATGCTCATTCGCTTGTTATGATCAACATTTCCTTCGTTTCGATGCATATTTCCTTCATTTTGATGCCCATTCGTTTTATATGATCAACATTTCCTTCGTTTCGATACATATTCCGTCATTTTGATCCTCATTTGCTAGTTTTTATCAACATTTCCTTTGCTTCGATGCATATTTTCTTCATTTTGATGCTCATTTGCTTGATATGATCAACATTTTCTTGGTTTCGATATATATTCCTTCATTTTGATCCTCATTCGCTTGTTATTATCAACATTTCCTTCGGTTCGATGCATATTTCCTTCATTTTGATGCTCATTTTCTTGTTATGATCATCATTTCCTTCGTTTCGATGCACATTTCATTCATTTTGATGCTCATTCGCTTGTTATGATCAAGATTTACTTCATTTCGATGCATGTTTCCTTCATTTTGATGCTCATTTTCTCATTACGATCAATATTTCCTTCGTTTCGATGCATATTTCCTTCATTTTGATGCTCATTCGCTTGTCATGATCAACATTTTCTTCGTTTCGATGCATATTTCCTTCATTTTGAAATGCTCATTCGCTTGTTATGATCAACATTTCCTTCATTTCTATGTAAATTTGTTCATTTAGATTCTCATTCGCATGTTATGATCAATGTTTCCTTCATTTCGAAGCATATTTCCTTCATTTTGATTCTCATTCGCTTGTTGTTTGATCAACATTTCCTTCATTTCGATGCATATTCATTCATTTTGATGCTCATTCGCGTGTTATGATCAACATTTTCTTTGTTATGATGCATATTTCCTTCATTTTGATCCTCATTCTCTTGTTATTATCAACATTTCCTTCGCTTCGATGTATATTTCCTTCATTTTGATGCTCATTCACTTGTTATGATCTATATTTCCTTCATTTTGATGCCCATTCGCTTTATATGATCAACATTTCCTTCGTTTCTATATATATTCTGTCATTTTGATGCTCTTTCGCTTGTTATATGATCAAGTTTCGATGCATATTCCTTCATTTTGATGCTCATTTGCATGTTATAATCAATATTTACTTCATTTCGATACATATTTCTTTCGTTTTGATGCCCATTCGCTTGTTATAACAAACATTTACTTCGTTTCGATTGATATTCCTTCATTTTAATGTTCATTCGCTTGTTATGAACAACATTTCCTTCGTTTCGATGCATATTACTTCGTTTTGATGCTCATTGTCTATTTATGATCAACATTTCCTTTGTTTCGATGCATATTTCCTTCATTTTGATGCTCATTCGCCTTTTATGATAAATTTTTCCTTCGTTTATTCCCTTAATTTTGATGCTCAATCACTTGTTATGATCAACATTTCCTTCCTTTCGATGCATATTCCTTCATTTTGATTCCCATTTGCATGTGTTGATCAACATTTCCTTCATTACGATGTATATTCCTTCATTTTAATGTTCATATGCATGTTATGATTCTCATTCGCTTGTTATATGATCAACATTTCCTTCGTTTCGATGCATATTCCATCATTTTGGTGCTCATTCACATGTTATGATCAACATTTACTTCGTTTCGATGCATATATCCTTCATTTTAATGCCCATTAGCTTTATATGATCAACATTTCCTTCGTTTCGATACATATTCCATCATTTTGATCTTCATTCGCTTGTTATTATCAACATTTCCTTCGCTTCGATGCATATTTCCTTCATTTCGATGCTCATTCGCTTGTTATGATCAACATTTCCTTCGTTTCGATGCATATTTCCTTCATTTTGATGCCCATTCGTTTTATATGATCAACATTTCCTTCGTTTCGATACATATTCCGTCATTTTGATTCTCATTTGCTAGTTTTTATCAACATTTCCTTTGCTTCGATGCATATTTTCTTCATTTTGATGCTCATTTGCTTGATATGATCAACATTTTCTTGGTTTCGATATATATTCCTTCATTTTGATCCTCATTCGCTTGTTATTATCAACATTTCCTTCGGTTCGATGCATATTTCCTTCATTTTGATGCTCATTTTCTTGTTATGATCATCATTTCCTTCGTTTCGATGCACATTTCATTCATTTTGATGCTCATTCGCTTGTTATGATCAAGATTTACTTCATTTCGATGCATGTTTCCTTTATTTTGATGCTCATTTTCTCATTACGATCAATATTTCCTTCGTTTCGATGCATATTTCCTTCATTTTGATGCTCATTCGCTTGTCATGATCAACATTTTCTTCGTTTCGATGCATATTTCCTTCATTTTGAAATGCTCATTCGCTTGTTATGATCAACATTTCCTTCATTTCTATGTAAATTTGTTCATTTAGATTCTCATTCGCATGGTATGATCAATGTTTCCTTCATTTCGAAGCATATTTCCTTCATTTTGATTCTCATTCGCTTGTTATTTGATCAACATTTCCTTCATTTCGATGCATATTCATTCATTTTGATGCTCATTCGCGTGTTATGATCAACATTTTCTTTGTTTCGATGCATATTTCCTTCATTTTGATCCTCATTCTATTGTTATTATCAACATTTCCTTCGCTTCGATGTATATTTCCTTCATTTTGATGCTCATTCGCTTGTTATGATCTATATTTCCTTCATTTTGATGCCCATTCGCTTTATATGATCAACATTTCCTTCGTTTCTATATATATTCTGTCATTTTGATGCTCTTTCGCTTGTTATATGATCAAGTTTCGATGCATATTCCTTCATTTTGATGCTCATTCGCATGTTATAATCAACATTTACTTCATTTCGATACATATTTCTTTCATTTTGATGCCCATTCGCTTGTTATAACAAACATTTACTTCGTTTCGATTGATATTCCTTCATTTTAATGTTCATTCGCTTGTTATGAACAACATTTCCTTCATTTCGATGCATATTTTCTTCGTTTCGATGCATATTCCTTTGTTTCGATGCATATTTCCTTCATTTTGATGCTCATTCGCCTTTTATGATCAATTTTTCCTTCGTTTCGATGCATATTCCCTTAATTTTGATGCTCAATCTCTTGTTATGATCAAAATTTTCTTCCTTTCGATACATATTCCTTCATTTTGATTCCCATTTGCTTGTTATGATCAACATTTCCTTCATTGCGATGCATATTCATTCATTTTGATGTTCATATGCATGTTATAATTCTCATTCGCTTGTTATATGATCAATATTTCCTTCGTTTCGATGCATATTCCATCATTTTGATGCTCATTCACATGTTATGATCAACATTTCCTTCGTTTCGATGCATATATCCTTCATTTTGATGCCTATTCGCTTTATATGATCAATATTTCCTTTGTTTCGATACATATTTCGTCATTTTGATCTTCATTCGCTTGTTATTATCAACTTTTCATTCGCTTCGATGCATATTTCCTTCATTTTGATGCTCATTCGCTTGTTATGATCAACATTTCCTTCGTTTCGATGCATATTTCCTTCATTTTGATGCCCATTCGTTTTATATGATCAACATTTCCTTCGTTTCGATACATATTCCGTCATTTTGATCCTCATTTGCTAGTTATTGTCAACATTTCCTTTGCTTCGATGCATATTTCCTTCATTTTGATGTTCATTCGCTTGATATGATCAACATTTTCTTGGTTTCGATATATATTCCTTCATTTTGATCCTCATTCGCTTGTTATTATCAACATTTCCTTCGGTTCGATGCATATTTCCTTCATTTTGATGCTCATTTTCTTGTTATGATCATCATTTCCTTCGTTTCGATGCACATTTCATTCATTTTGATGCTCATTCGCTTGTTATGATCAACATTTACTTCATTTCGATGCATGTTTCCTTCATTTTGATGCTCATTTTCTCATTACGATCAATATTTCCTTCGTTTCGATGCATATTTCCTTCATTTTGATGCTCATTCGCTTGTCATGATCAACATTTTCTTCGTTTCTATGCATATTTCCTTCATTTTGAAATGCTCATTCGCTTATTATGATCAACATTTCCTTCATTTCTATGTAAATTCGTTCATTTAGATTCTCATTCGCATGTTATGATCAATGTTTCCTTCATTTCGAAGCATATTTCCTTCATTTTGATTCTCATTCGCTTGTTATATGATCAACATTTCCTTCATTTCGATGCATATTCCTTCATTTTGATGCTCATTCGCTTGTTATTATTAATATTTCCTTCGGTTCGATGCATATTTCCTTCATTTTGATGCTCATTTTCTTGTTATGATCATCATTTCCTTAGTTTCGATGCACATTTCCTTCATTTTGATGCTCATTCGCTTGTTATGATCAATATTTACTTCATTTCGATGCATGTTTCCTTCATATTGATGCTCATTTTCTCATTACGATCAAAATTTCCTTCGTTTCGATGCATATTTACTTTATTTTGATGCTCATTTGCTTGTTATGATCAGCGTTTTCTTCGTTTCGATGCATATTTCCTTCATTTTGATGCTCATTCGCTTGTTATGATCAACATTTCCTTCGTTTCTATGCAAATTCATTCATTTTGATTCTCATTCGCATGTTATGATCAATGTTTCCTTCATTTCGAAGCATATTTCCTTCATTTTGATTCTCATTCGCTTGTTATATGATCAACATTTCCTTAATTTTGATGCATATTCTTTCATTTTGATACTCATTCGCGTGTTATGATCAACATTTCTTCGTTTCGATGCATATTTCCTTTATTTTGATACTCATTCGCTTGTTATGATCAACATTTCATTCGTTTCGATGCATATTCCTTCATTTTGATGATCATTCACATGTTATGATCAACATTTTCTTCGTTTCGATGCATATTTCCTTCATTTTGATGCCCATTCGCTTTATATGATCAACATTTCCTTCGTTTCGATACATATTCCATCATTTTGATCCTCATTCTCTTGTTATTATCAACATTTCCTTCGCTTCGTTGCATATTTCCTTCATTTTGATGTTCATTCGCTTTATATGATCAACATTTCCTTCGTTTCTATACATATTCTGTCATTTTGATGCTCATTCGCTTGTTATTATCAACATTTTCTTCGTTTCGATGCATATTTCCTACATTTTGATGCTCATATGCTTGTTATGATCGCCATTTCCTTCATTTCGATGCAAATTCCTTCATTTTGATTCTCATTTGCATGCTATGATCAATGTTTCCTTCGTTTCGAAGCATATTTCCTTCATTTTGATTCTCATTCTCTTGTTATATGATCAACATTTCCTTCGTTTTGATGCATGTTCCTTCATTTTTATGCTCATTCGCGTGATACGATCAACAATTCCTTCATTTCGATGCATATTTCTTTCATTCTGATGCCCATTCGCTTGATATGATTATCATTTCATTCGTTTCGATACATATTCCGTCATTTTGATCCTCATTCGCTTGTTATTATCAATATTTCCTTCGCTTTGATGCATATTTCCTTCATTTTGATGCTCATTCGCTAGATATGATCAACATTTCTTTCGTTTCGACGTACATTTCCTTCATTTTGATGCTCGTTCGCTTGTTATGATCAACATTTCTTTCTTTTCGATGCATGTTTCCTTCATTTTGATGCTCATTCTCTCATTACGATCAACATTTCCTTCGTTTCGATGCATATTTACTTCATTTTGATGCTCATTCTCTTGTTATGATCAACATTTTCTTCGTTTCGATGCATATTTCCTACATTTTGATGCTCATATGCTTGTTAAGATCGCCATTTCCTTCGTTTCGATGCAAATTCTTTCATTTTGATTCTCATTCGCATGTTATGATCAACGTTTCCTTCGTTTCGAAGCATATTTCCTTCATTTTGATTCTCATTCTCTTGTTATATGATAAACATTTTCTTCGTTTCGATGCATGTTCCTTCATTTTGATGCTCATTCGCGTGTTATGATCAACATTTCCTTCGTTTCGATGCATATTTCTTTCATTTTGATGCCCATTCGCTTGTTATGATAAATATTTCCTTCGTTTCGATACATATTCCTTAATTTTAATGCTCATTCGCTTGTTATGATCAACATTTCCTTCTTTAGATTCATATTCCTTCATTTTGATGCTTATTCGTATGTTATGATCAACATTTCCTTCGTTTCGATTCATATTTCCTTTATTTTTATGAAACATTCGCAATTTATGATCAACGTTTACTTCGTTTCACTGCATATTGCTTCATTAGATGCGCATTGGCTTGTTATGATCAACATTTCCTTCGTTTCGATGCATATTTCCTTTATTTTGATGCTCATTCACATGTTATGATCAACATTTCCTTCGTTTCGATGCATATTTCCTTCATTTTGATGCTCATTCGTTTGTTATGATCAACATTTCTTTAGTTACGACACATATTTCCTTCATTTGATGCTCATTCGCTTGTTATATGATCATGTTTCGATGCATATTCCTTCATTTTGATGCTCATTCGCATGTTATAATCAACATTTACTTCGTTTCGATACATATTTCTTTCATTTTGATGCCCATTCGCTTGTTATGACAAACATTTACTTTGTTTCGATTCATATTCCTTCATTTTAATGTTCATTCGCTTGTTATGATCAACATTTCCTTTGTTTCGATGCATATTCCTTCATTTTGATGCTCATTTGCCTGTTATGATCAATATTTCCTTTGTTTCGATGCACATTTCCTTCATTTTGATGCTCAATTCGCTTGTTATGATCAATATCTCCTTCATTTCGATGCAGGTTTCCTTCTTTTTGATGCTCATTTTCTCATTACGATTAATATTTCCTTCGTTTTGATGCATATTTCCTTAATTTTGATGCTCATTCGCTTGTCATGATCAACATTTTCTTCGTTTCGATACATATTTCCTTCATTTTGAAATGCTCATTCGCTTGTTATGATCAACATTTCCTTCATTTCTATGTAAATTCGTTCATTTAGATTCTCATTCGCATGTTATGATTAATGTTTCCTTCATTTCGAAGCATATTTCCTTCATTTTGATTCTCATTCGCTTGTTATATGATCAACATTTCCTTCATTTCGATTCATATTCCTTTATTTTGATGCTCATTCGCTTGTTATTATAAATATTTCCTTCGGTTCGATGCATATTTCCCTCATTTTGATGCTCATTTTCTTGTTATGATCATCATTTCCTTAGTTTCGATGCACATTTCCTTCATTTTGATGCTCATTCGCTTGTTATGATCAACATTTACTTCATTTCGATGCATTTTTCCTTCATATTGATGCTCATTTTCTCATTACGATCAACATTTCCTTCGTTTCGATGCATATTTCCTTCATTTTGATGCTCATTTGCTTGTTATGATCAACGTTTTCTTCGTTTCGATGCATATTTCCTTCATTTTGATGCTCATTCGCTTGTTATGATCAACATTTCCTTCGTTTCTACGCAAATTCATTCATTTTGATTTTCATTCGCATGTTATGATCAATGTTTCCTTCATTTTGATGCCCATTCGCTTTATATGATCAACATTTCCTTTGTTTCGATACATATTCCATCATTTTGATCCTCATTCTCTTGTTATTATCAACATTTCCTTCGCTTCGATGTATATTTCCTTCATTTTGATGCTCATTCACTTGTTATGATCAACATTTCCTTTGTTTCGATGCATATTTCCTTCATTTTGATGCCCATTCGCTTTATATGATCAACATTTCCTTCGTTTCTATACATATTCTGTCATTTTGATGCTCATTCGCTTGTTATTATCAACATTTTCTTCGTTTCGATGCATATTTCCTACATTTTGATGCTCATATGCTTGTTATGATCGCCATTTCCTTCATTTCGATGCAAATTCCTTCATTTTGATTCTCATTTGCATGCTATGATCAATGTTTCCTTCGTTTCGAAGTATATTTCCTTCATTTTGATTTTCATTCTCTTGTTATATGATCAACATTTCCTTCGTTTTGATGCATGTTCCTTCATTTTTATGCTCATTCGCGTGATACGATCAGCAATTCCTTCGTTTCGATGCATATTTCTTTCATTCTGATGCCCATTCGCTTGATATGATTATTATTTCATTCGTTTCGATACATATTCCATCATTTTGATCCTCATTCGCTTGTTATTATCAATATTTCCTTCATTTTGATGCATATTTCCTTCATTTTGATGCTCATTCGCTAGATATGATCAACATTTCCTTCGTTTCGACGCACATTTCCTTCATTTTGATGCTCGTTCGCTTGTTATGATCAACATTTCCTTCTTTTCGACGCATGTTTCCTTCATTTTGATGCTCATTCTCTCATTACGATCAACATTTCCTTCGTTTCGATACATATTCCGTCATTTTGATCCTCATTTGCTAGTTATTATCAACATTTCCTTTGCTTCGATGCATATTTCCTTCATTTTGATGCCCATTCGCTTGATATGATCAACATTTCCTTCGTTTCGATACATATTCCTTCATTTTGACCCTCACTCGCTTGTTATTATCAACATTTCCTTCATTTTGATGCTCATTCACATGTTATAATCAACATATACTTCATTTCGATACATATTTCTTTCATTTTGATGCCCATTCGCTTGTTATGACAAACATTTACTTTATTTCGATTCATATTCCTTCATTTTAATGTTCATTCGCTTGTTATGATCAACATTTCCTTTGTTTCGATGCATATTCCTCAATTTTGATGCTCATTTGCCTGTTATGATCAACATTTCCTTTGTTTCGATGAACATTTCCTTCATTTTGATGCTCAATTCGCTTGTTATGATCAATATTTCCTTCATTTCGATGCAGGTTTCCTTCATTTTGATGCTCATTCTCTTGTTATGATCAACATTTCATTCGTTTCGATGCATATTTCCTTCATTTTGATGCTCATTCTCCTTTTATGATCAACTTTTCCTTCGTTTTGATGCATATTCCCTTAATTTTGATGCTCAATAGCTTGTTATGATCAACATTTCCTTCCTTTCGATGCATATTCCTTCATTTTGATTCTCATTTGCTTGTCATGATCAACGTTTCCTTCATTACGATGCATATTTCTTCATTTTGATGCACATTCGAATGTTATGATCACCATTTCCTTTGTTTAGATGCATATTCCTTCATTTTGATGTTCATATGCATGTTATGATCAACATATCCTTCGTTTCAATGCATATCTCCTTCATTTTGATGCCCATTCGTTTTATATGATCATCATTTCCTTCGTTTCGATACATATTCCGTCATTTTGATCCTCATTTTCTAGTTATTATCAACATTTCCTTTGCTTCGATGCATATTTCCTTCATTTTGATGCCCATTCGCTTTATATGATCAACATTTCCTTCGTTTCGATACATATTCCATCATTTTGATCCTCATTCTCTTGTTATTATCAACATTTCCTTCGCTTCGATGTATATTTCCTTCATTTTGATGCTCATTCGCTTGTTATGATCAACATTTTCTTCGTTTCGATGCATATTTCCTACATTGTGATGCTCATATGCTTGTTAAGATCGCCATTTCCTTCGTTTCGATGCAAATTCCTTCATTTTGATTCTCATTCGCATGTTATGATCATCGTTTCCTTCGTTTCGAAGCATATTTCCTTCATTTTGATTCTCATTCTCTTGTTATATGATAAACATTTTCTTCGTTTAGATGCATGTTCCTTCATTTTGATGCTCATTCGCGTCTTTTGATCAACATTTCCTTCGTTTCGATGCATATTTCTTTCATTTTGATGCCCATTCGCTTGTTATGATAAATATTTCCTTCGCTTCGATACATATTCCTTAATATTAATGCTCATTCGCTTGTTATGATCAACATTTCCTTCTTTTAGATGCATATTCCTTTATTTTGATGCTTATTCGTATGTTATGATCAACATTTCCTTCGTTTTGATTCATATTTCCTTTATTTTTATGCTCATTCGCAATTTATGATCAACGTTTACTTCGTTTCACTGCATATTGCTTCATTTGATGCTCATTGGCTTGTTATGATCAACATTTTCTTCGTTTCGAAGCATATTTCCTTTATTTTGATGCTCATTCACATGTTATGATCAACATTTCCTTCGTTTCGATGCATATTTCCTTCATTTTGATGCTCATTCGTTTGTTATGATCAACATTTCTTTAGTTACGACACATATTTCCTTCATTTGATGCTCATTCGCTTGTTATATGATCACGTTTCGATGCATATTCCTTCATTTTGATGCTCATTCGCATGTTATAATCAACATTTACTTCGTTTCGATACATATTTCTTTCATTTTGATGCCCATTCGCTTGTTATGACAAACATTTACTTTGTTTCGATTCATATTCCTTCATTTTAATGTTCATTCGCTTGTTATGATCAACATTTCCTTTGTTTCGATGCATATTCCTTCATTTTGATGCTCATTTGCCTGTTATGATCAACATTTCCTTTGTTTCGATGCACATTTCCTTCATTTTGATGCTCAATTCGCTTGTTATGATCAATATTTCCTTCATTTCGATGCAGGTTTCCTTCATTTTGAGGCTCATTTGCTTGTTATGATCAACATTTCCTTCGTTTCGAAGCATATTTCCTTCATTTTGATGCTCATTCTCCTTTTATGATCAACTTTTCCTTCGTTTCGATGCATATTCCCTTAATTTTGATGCTCAATCGCTTGTTATGATCAACATTTCCTTCCTTTCGATGCATATTCTTTCATTTTGATTCTCATTTGCATGTCATGATCAACATTTCATTCATTACGATGCATATTTCTTCATTTTAATGCACATTCGAATGTTATGATCACCATTTCCTTTGTTTAGATGCATATTCCTTCATTTTGACGTTCATATGCATGTTATGATCAATATATCCTTCGTTTCGATGCATATATCCTTCATTTTGATGCCCATTCGTTTTATATGATCAACATTTTCTTCGTTTCGATACATATTCCGTCATTTTTATCCTCATTTGCTTGTTATTATCAATATTTCCTTTGCTTCGATGCATATTTCCTTCATTTTGATGCTCATTCGCTTGATATGATCAACATTCCCATTGTTTCGATACATATTCCTTCATTTTGATCCTCATTCGCTTATTATTATCAACATTTCCTTCATTTTGATGCTCATTCGTATGTTATAATCAACATTTACTTCATTTTGATACATATTTCTTTCATTTTGATGCCCATTCGCTTGTTATGACAATCATTTACTTCGTTTCGATTCATATTCCTTCATTTTAATGTTCATTCGCATGTTATGATCAACATTTCCTCTGTTTCGATGCATATTCCTTCATTTTTATGCTAATTTGCCTGTTATGATCAATATTTCCTTTGTTTTGATGCACATTTCCTTCATTTTGATGCTCAATTCGCTTGTTATGATCAATATCTCCTTCATTTCGATGCAGGTTTCCTTCATTTTGATGCTCATTTTCTCATTACGATTAATATTTCCTTCGTTTTGATGCATATTTCCTTCATTTTGATGCTCATTCGCTTGTCATGATCAATATTTTCTTCGTTTCGATGTATATTTCCTTCATTTTGAAGCTCATTCGCTTGTTATGATCAACATTTCCTTCGTTTCTATGCAAATTCATTCATTTTGATTCTCATTCGCATGTTATGATCAATGTTTCCTTCATTTCGAAGCATATTTCCTTCATTTTGATTCTCATTCGCTTGTTATATGATCAACATTTCCTTCATTTTGATGCATATTCCTTCATTTTGATGCTCATTCGCGTGTTATGATAAACATTTCCTTTGTTTCGATGCATATTTCCTTTATTTTGATGCTCATTCACTTGTTATGATCAACATTTCCTTCGTTTCGATGCATATTCCTTCATTTTGATGCTCATTCACATGTTATGATCAACATTTTCTTCGTTTCGATGCATATTTCCTTCATTTTGATGCCCATTCGCTTTATATGATCAACATTTCCTTCGTTTCGATACATATTCCATCATTTTGATCCTCATTCTCTTGTTATTATCAACATTTCCTTCGCTTCGATGTATATTTCCTTCATTTTGATGCTCATTCACTTGTTATGATCAACATTTCCTTCGTTTCGATTCATATTTCCTTCATTTTGATGCCCATTCGCTTTATATGATCAACATTTCCTTCGTTTCTATACATATTCTGTCATTTTGATGCTCATTCGCTTGTTATTATCAACATTTTCTTCGTTTCGATGCATATTTCCTACATTTTTATGCTCATATGCTTGTTATGATCGCCATTTCCTTCATTTCGATGCAAATTCCTTCATTTTGATTCTCATTTGCATGCTATGATCAATGTTTCCTTCGTTTCGAAGCATATTTCCTTCATTTTGATTCTCATTCTCTTGTTATATGATCAACATTTCCTTCGTTTTGATTCATGTTCCTTCATTTTTATGCTCATTCGCGTGATACGATCAACAATTCCTTCGTTTCGATGCATATTTCTTTCCTTCTGATGCCCATTCGCTTGATATGATTATCATTTCATTCGTTTCGATACATATTCCGTCATTTTGATCCTCATTGGCTTGTTATTATCAATATTTCCTTCGCTTTGATGCATATTTCCTTCATTTTGATGCTCATTCGCTAGATATGATCAACATTTCTTTCGTTTCGACGTACATTTCCTTCATTTTGATGCTCGTTCGCTTGTTATGATCAACATTTCTTTCTTTTCGACGCATGTTTCCTTCATTTTGATGCTCATTCTCTCATTACGATCAACATTTCCTTCGTTTCGATGCATATTTACTTCATTTTGATGCTCATTCGCTTGTTATGATCAACATTTTCTTCGTTTCGATGCATATTTCCTACATTTTGATGCTCATATGCTTGTTAAGATCGCCATTTCCTTCGTTTCGATGCAAATTCCTTCATTTTGATTCTCATTCGCATGTTATGATCAACGTTTCCTTCGTTTCGAAGCATATTTCCTTCATTTTGATTCTCATTCTCTTGTTATATGATAAACATTTTCTTCGTTTCGATGCATGTTCCTTTATTTTGATGCTCATTCGCGTGTTATGATCAACATTTCCTTCGTTTCGATGCATATTTCTTTCATTTTGATGCCCATTCGCTTGTTATGATAAATATTTCCTTCGTTTTGATACGTATTCCTTAATTTTAATGCTCATTCGCTTGTTATGATCAACATTTCCTTCTTTAGATGCATATTCCTTCATTTTGATGCTTATTCGTATGTTATGATCAACATTTCCTTCGTTTCGATTCATATTTCCTTTATTTTTATGAACATTCGCAATTTATGATCAACGTTTACTTCGTTTCACTGCATATTGCTTCATTTGATGCGCATTGGCTTGTTATGATCAACATTTCCTTCGTTTCAATGCATATTTCCTTTATTTTGATGCTAATTCACATGTTATGATCAACATTTCCTTCGTTTCGATGCATATTTCCTTCATTTTGATGCTCATTCGTTTGTTATTATCAATATTTCTTTAGTTACGACAGATATTTCTTTCATTTGATGCTCATTCGCTTGTTGTATGATCACGTTTCGATGCATATTCCTTCATTTTGATGCTCATTCGCATGTTATAATCAACATTTACTTCGTTTCGATACATATTTCTTTCATTTTGATGCCCATTCGCTTGTTATGACAAACATTTACTTCGTTTCGATTCATATTCCTTCATTTTAATGTTCATTCGCATGTTATGATCAACATTTCCTTTGTTTCGATGCATTTTCCTTCATTTTGATGCTCATTTGCATGTTATGATCAACATTTCCTTCGTTTCGATGCATATTTCCTTCATTTTGATGCTCATTCTCCTTTTATGATCAACTTTTCCTTCGTTTCGATGCATATTCCCTTAATTTTGATGCTCAATCGCTTGTTATGATCAACATTTCCTTCCTTTCGATGCATATTCCTTCATTTTTATTCTCATTTGCTTGTCATGATCAACATTTCCTTCTTACGATGCATATTTCTTCATTTTAATGCACATTCGAATGTTATGATCGCCATTTCCTTTGTTTAGATGCATATTTCTTCATTTTGATGTTCATATGCATGTTATGATTAATATATCCTTCGTTTCGATGCATATCTCCTTCATTTTGATGCCCATTTGTTTTATATGATCAACATTTCTTTCGTTTTGATACAAATTCAGTCATTTTGATCCTCATTTGCTAGTTATTATCAATATTTCCTTTGCTTCGATGCATATTTCCTTCATTTTGATGCTCATTCGCTTGATATGATCAACATTTTCATTCTTTCGATATATATTCCTTCATTTTGATCCTCATTCGCTTGTTATTATCAACATTTCCTTCATTTTGATGCTCATTCGCATGTTATAATCAACATTTACTTCGTTTTGATACATATTTCTTTCATTTTGATGCCCATTCGCTTGTTATGACAATCATTTACTTCGTTTCGATTCATATTCCTTCATTTTAATGTTCATTCGCTTGTTATGATCAACATTTCCTTTGTTTCGATGCATATTCCTTTATTTTGATGCTCATTTGCCTGTTATGATCAACATTTCCTTTGTTTCGATGCACATTTCCTTCATTTTGATGCTCAATTCGCTTGTTATGATAAATATTTCCTTCATTTCGATGCAGGTTTCCTTCATTTTGATGCTCATTTTCTCATTACGATTAATATTTCCTTCGTTTTGATGCATATTTCCGTCATTTTGATGCTCATTCGCTTGTCATGATCAACATTTTCTTTGTTTCGATGCATATTTCCTTCATATTGAAATGCTCATTCGCTTGTTATGATCAACATTTCCTTCATTTCTATGTAAATTCGTTCATTTAGATTCTCATTCGCATGTTATGATCAATGTTTCCTTCATTTCGAAGCATATCCTTCATTTTGATTCTCATTCGCTTGTTATATGATCAACATTTCCTTCATTTTGATGCATATTCCTTCATTTTGATGCTCATTCGCTTGTTATTATTAATATTTCCTTCGGTTCGATGCATATTTCCTTCATTTTGATGCTCATTTTCTTGTTATGATCATCATTTCCTTAGTTTTGATGCACATTTCCTTCATTTTGATGCTCATTCGCTTGTTATGATCAACATTTACTTCATTTCGATGCATGTTTCCTTCATATTGATGCTCATTTTCTCATTACGATCAACATTTCCATCGTTTCGATGCATATTTCCTTCATTTTGATGATCATATGCTTGTCATGATCAACGTTTACTTCGTTTCGATGCATATTTCCTTCATTTTGATGCTCATTCGAATGTTATGATCAACATTTCCTTCGTTTCTATGCAAATTCGTTCATTTTGATTCTCATTCGCATGTTATGATCAATGTTTCCTTCATTTCGAAGCATATTTCCTTCATTTTGATTCTCATTCGCTTGTTATATAATCAACATTTCCTTCATTTCGATGCATATTCCTTCATTTTGATGCTCATTCGCGCGTTATGATCAACATTTCCTTCGTTTCGATGCATATTTCCTTTATTTTAATGTTCATTCGCTTCTTATGATCAACATTTCCTTCGTTTCGATGCATATTCCTTCATTTTGATGCTCATTCACATGTTATGATCAACATTTTCTTCGTTTTGATGCATATTTCCTTCATTTTGATGCCAATTCGCTTTATATGATCAATATTTCCTTCGTTTCGATACATATTCCATCATTTTGATCCTCATTCCCTTGTTATTATCAACATTTCCTTCGCTTCGATGTATATTTCCTTCATTTTGATGCTCATTCACTTGTTATGATCAACATTTCCTTCGTTTCGATGCATATTTCCATAATTTTGATGCCCATTGCTTTATATGATCAACATTTCCTTCTTTCTATACATATTCTGTCATTTTGATGCTCATTCGCTTGTTATGATCAACATTTTCTTCTTTTCGATGCATATTTCCTACATTTTAATGCTCATATGCTTGTTATGATCGCCATTTCCTTCATTTCAATGCAAATTCCTTCATTTTGATTCTCATTTGCATGCTATGATCAATGTTTCCTTCGTTTCGAAGCATATTTCCTTCATTTTGATTCTCATTTTCTTGTTATATGATCAACATTTCCTTCGTTTCGATGCATGTTCCTTCATTTTTATGCTCATTCGCGTGATACGATCAACAATTCCTTCGTTTCGATGCATATTTCTTTCATTTTGATGCCCATTTGCTTGATATGATTATCATTTCATTCGTTTCGATACATATTCCTTCATTTTGATCCTCATTCGCTTTTTATTATTAATATTTCCTTCGCTTTGATGCATATTTCCTTCATTTTGATGCTCATTCGCTAGATATGAACAACATTTCCTTCGTTTCAACGCACATTTCCTTCATTTTGATGCTTGTTCGCTTGTTATGATCAACATTTCCTTCTTTTCGACGCATGTTTCCTTCATTTTGTTGCACATTCTCTCATTACAATCAACATTTCTTTCGTTTCGATGCATATTTACTTCATTTTGATGCTCATTCGCTTGTTATGATAAACATTTTCTACGTTTCGATGCATATTTCCTATATTTTGATGCTCATATGCTTGTTATGATTGTCATTTCCTTCATTTTGATGCAAATTCTTTCATTTTGATTCTCATTCGCATGTTATGATCAACGTTTCCTTCATTTCGAAGCATATTTCCTTCATTTTGATTCTCATTCTCTTGTTATATGATAAACATTTTCTTCGTTTCGATGCATGTTCCTTCATTTTGATGCTCATTCGCGTTTTATGATCAATATTTCCTTCGTTTCGTTGCATATTTCTTTTATTTTGATGCCCATTCGCTTGTTATGATAAACATTTCATTCGTTTCGATACATATTCCTTAATTTTAATGCTCATTCGCTTGTTATGATCAACATTTCTTTCGTTTAGATGCATATTCCTTCATTTTGATGCTCATTAGTATGTTATGATCAACATTTCCTTCATTTCGATTCATATTTCCTTCATTTTTATGCTCATTCGCATGTTATGATCAATGTTTGCTTCATTTCAATGCATATTGCTTCATTTTGATGCACATTGGCTTGTTATGATATACATTTCCTTCGTTTCGATGCATATTTCCTTTATTTTGATGCTCATTCGCATGTTATGATCAACATTTCCTTCGTTTCCATGCATATTTCCTTCATTTTGATGCTCATTAGTTTGATGATCAACATTTCTTTAGTTACGACACATATTTCCTTCATTTGATGCTCATTCGCTTGTTATATGATCAAGTTTCAATGCATATTCCTTCATTTTGATGCTCATTCGCATGTTATAATCAACATTTACTTCGTTTCGATACATATTTCTTTCATTTTGATGCCCATTCGCTTGTTATGAAAAACATTTACTTCGTTTCGATTCATATTCCTTCATTTTAATGTTCATTTGCTTGTTATGATCAACATTTCCTTTGTTTCGATGCATTTTCCTTAATTTTGATGCTCATTTGCATGTTATGATCAACATTTCCTTCGTTTCGATGCATATTTCCGTCATTTTGATGCTCATTCTCCTTTTATGATAAACTTTTCCTTCGTTTCGATGCATATTCCCTTAATTTTGATGCTCAATCGCTTGTTATGATCAACATTTCCTTCCTTTCGATGCATATTCCTTCATTTTGATTCTCATTTGCTTGTCATGATCAACATTTCCTTCATTACGATGCATATTTCTTCATTTTAATGCACATTCGAATGTTATGATCACTATTTCCTTTGTTAAGATGCATATTCCTTCATTTTGATGTTCATTTGCATGTTATGATCAATATATCCTTCGTTTCGATGCATATCTCCTTCATTTTGATGCCCATTCGTTTTATATGATCAACATTTCCTTCGTTTCGATACATATTCCGTCATTTTGATCCTCATTTGCTAGTTATTATCAACATTTCCTTTGCTTCGATGCATATTTCCTTCATTTTGATGCGCATTCGCTTGATATAATCAACATTTCCTTCGTTTCGATACATATTCCTTCATTTTGACCCTCACTCGCTTGTTATTATCAACATTTCCTTCATTTTGATGCTCATTCACATGTTATAATCAACATTTACTTCATTTCGATACATATTTCTTTCATTTTGATGCCCATTCGCTTGTTATGACAAACATTTACTTCGTTTCGATTCATATTCCTTCATTTTAATGTTCATTCGCTTGTTATGATCAACATTTCCTTTGTTTCGATGCATATTCCTTCATTTTGATGCTCATTTGCCAGTTATGATCAACTTTTCCTTTGTTTCGATGCACATTTCCTTCATTTTGATGCGCAATTCGCATGTTATGATCAATATTTCCTTCATTTCGATGCAGGTTTCCTTCATTTTGATGCTCATTCTCTTATTATGATCAACATTTCATTCGTTTCGATGCATATTTCCTTCATTTTGATGCTCATTCTCCTTTCATGATCAACTTTTCCTTCGTTTCGATGCATATTCCCTTAATTTTGATGCTCAATCGCTTGTTATGATCAACATTTCCTTCCTTTCGATGCATATTCCTTCATTTTGATTCTCATTTGCTTGTCATGATCAACATTTCCTTCATTACGATGCATATTTCTTCATTTTGATGCACATTCGAATGTTATGATCACCATTTCCTTTGTTTAGATGCATATTCCTTCATTTTGATGTTCATATGCATGTTATGATCTACATATCCTTCGTTTCAATGCATATCTCCTTCATTTTTATAATATCTTAGTTCAACTAGATTTTTTTTTAGAAAGCCTAAAACCTATTTAATTATTTTATGGCCCAAAAGGCCAGCCCTATCTTAGCCTAACTAGATTTTGTTAGAAAGCCCAAAACCTAATTATTTATTTTTATGGCCCAAAAGGCCAGCCCAATTAAGCCCAACTAGATTTTTTTTAGAAAGCCCAAATTTATTTATTTATTTATTTTGTGGCCCAAAGTTTCAGCCCACTTAAATGGCCTGATATATAATTATTAAGGCTAAAGTTAAAAAAAAAAGAGAGAGAAGAACGGGAGAAGAAAAGCAAAAGAGGGGAAAGAAGAGAGGAAGAGGAGAAACCCTTGTTGATCAAATTCTCCCTTACAACCCTCATCCTAGGTTGTTTTTAAGTTGTTTTGAGGTAAGTGGTGTGTGAATTAAGCTTCCTTCTTCCATGATTTTGTAATTTTGTGGGGTTTTTCTTTTTGGTATGTGGGTAATTTGCAGACTGTTCGAACTGATTTTGACATAGCTATTACCCTCGAAAGTTTGCAAACTTAATTTCTGTACATAGCTGAACTCGTTAGCTTTCTGTAGCCACTTGAAACGCCTCAATCCGATTATTCTACAATTAGTTATGATTTTTCTCGTAAACTGCCGCTAGCTGGAAAATTTTAGAATTTTTATGTCGAATTCAAACTTATTTTTTTTTATCGTTTCGTTTAGTTAATGTATTGAAACGGTTATATGGGATTGGGAACTGATTTTAAGGAGTTACATGCCATTTTTATTTAATATCGACTCGTTCGAACTCGATTAGGATTTGTTTTTAGCAATGAAAGGGATGTTAACGCTAATAGTTAGTTATATTTAATTTTTCTTTAATTGCTCATCTCCATTCTAGGTAAAGAACCATCGACGAAGGGCAAGGGACCGACTTCAGATTCCGGAGAGAGTTAATCACTTCCTTGTGAGTTGATAATCCGAGAACGCCTTCTCTTGTGGGAAGTGTGGACCCTCGATAAATGTGCATTTATTTTAGTTTTAGTTAATTGATAAGAAAATTATTTGGTATTATGTTATGTGGTAAAGAGCCTGATTGGCTCGATTGCTCTGGTTAGAGTCATGTTAGCCATTTTATGAGTATTATTGATTTTTGGTTATTCTTGTGTGCCAATTAAGACTCTAACTTGAGTCGTTATTCATCTTATGATGCATATGCATATGTATGCCTGGTACCAAGGTTAAGTAGCCCGAATTGGCCACGGTTTGGGTGAGTTGGAGCGACATTGATTAAGTAGCCCGAATTTGTCGCGGTTCGGGTGAGTTAGAGTGACAACCAAATTGCCCGTTGCTTGGCAAACCCGGGTGAGTTAGATCTAACGGGGCACCTATCCATTTGCCAAATACTGATACTTTGGAGGGTGATCGTTAGATGGATCAGTCTATTATAGGCTCAGTCAATGTCACCGGTGTGGGACATGCATGTCATATATGTTTATATGTTTGATCATTTCAAGTATTCACGTCGATATTGAATTGTGAACTTTAGCACTTGGCGTATTGAGAAAGAATATTAATGTGCATTTTATCTAGAGTAACGGTGACGGGCTTGGACTGTCTCTCGACGGAGAGCTCAGTTCGAGGAGGATATTGACTACACACGCGTCTTTTATGTGATAACATGTTGTTTGACTAATTGTGTTATTCATAAATGTGCACTAAGGTTTTTATTTTCATTAATATGTACACTGAGTGAGAATAATTATTGTGGGACGAATTGTGGGATTTTATGTTATGAACCGCGAGTGGGAGTACATGCTTCGTATAAGGGTCGGGGTGACCGGCTTATCACCTCACTGAGCTAGTGGTTTTGCTCACCCCCCATCATTCTTTCCTTTTCAGGCTGTTGATATCGTTTTGGTTGGAGGTTTTCCTATCGTTTGCTCGTCATCCAATCCGTGTTTTGGGTACTTTCTCTTTTATGTAAATTGACGGATTCATTGGCGAGATTGTATAGTTTATATTTGGTGACCCCCTTGATGTTCTTTTTGTACCTTCGCGATGTTATATCGTTCATGTATATTTTCTTTAAACTAAGTTACACCGTTGTATTTTGTACCTTTGTAAATCCTTGTTGATACTTTTTGAGATGATGTCCTCGGGTTGTACCCGTTGTTATCAGTTGTTCAGCTCTACAGGTACTTGATAGCAAGCCTTACGTTTTCTATAAACTTTGTGGAGTGGAGTGCACCCATTCTGCGAAATTTATGGTTAACGTGGCGGTTGTCGCGTTCTGTCTAGGGTCGGGGAGTGACAACTTTCTTGGTATCAGAGCCTAGTTTTATGATTCTCATTCTTTTTGTGTCAAGCCAATGAGTCCAACTTTGTTTCTATGTCATCCTAAGGTATCGTATTGCCTTGACGTTGACCTTGCATTTTCTTTCCTTTCTTCCTTTCAGTCATTATGGCACCTCCAGTTCGAGGTCGAGGTCGAGGACACGCTCCTCGTGATCCTCCGAGTCCTCTACTCTCTTCTGTTCCTCGTGGACCTCGAAGACATGTTTCTTCTGATCATGTCATTCCTCCGATGGTTACAGACCCTATCGATTCTGATCATAGGGTGCCAGTTTCCCAGGTAGAGCAACCACGGGCCCAGTTGCGGGTTGAGCACATGATGACACCCGAGCAGTACCAATTGTATTATGATCACATTCGAATACATGGTGTTCCACCACCTACAACGGCTCATACAACTACGACTGTCACTGAAGAGGTTCTTCGTGCTAATGAATCGATTCGACCTACATCTAATGTACCAGTTTTTACTCCAGAAATGGCTTTAGGAGGTTCTGCTTCTCGAGGTGCACTTTTTATACCTGATTTGGTGAAAGCAGTTGAAAACATGGGGACTTCGAAATTTGACGGTGCAAGAGATGCTTCTAAAGCGGTGGCATGGTTAAAGGAGATTACAGAGACCTTTGACACCTTGATGATTGAAGAATGTTATCGTGTGGTCATTGCGACCAAGCTGTTAGGCCCAGATGCACGACGATGGTGGCAAAATCTAAAAGAGACATCTTCGGTTACTATTACGTGGGCTATCTTTGTTGAACGATTCAAAGATCGATACTTCTCTCAGTACATCAAGGATCAGAAGAGAAAGGAGTTCTTCAACCTCTTTCAAGGCATTATGTCGGTCGTTGAGTACGAAAGTAAATTTCTGGAATTGCGAGAATTCACTCCTGAGTCATATACGACGAGAGACTTATGCAAGAGATTTGAAGATGGTCTTAATTTAAATATTCGAGATCGCATCAAGTCCGGAGACAAGTACGAGAGTCTTGACGATCTCGTAGAAGAAGCCCTGAGGGTAGAAGGTTTAGTTCAGGCGAGACATAAGCTTGCAGAACGATCTCAAAAGAAAAGGCAAGGGAGCGCATTTCCAGGAAATGCATCGAAGGTGTATAGGGGTGTGGGATCTTCGCGTGGCGCACCAAGTTCGGCATCTATTAGTTTTCCTCAACCTCGGGAGCAGTTTAGCAGAGGCGGGAGCAATGTCTCGGGATCGGTTGGTGAAAATCGCAAGTGCCAGAATTGCCTAAAATATCATGACGGCCCCTGTAAGGCTCCTCAAGTATGTTTTTAGTGTCGACAGCCGGGGCATATGCGAAGTTCTTGTCCTCAGCTTATGGGAACGAGCAGTCAGGGTTCTGGTCAGCTTCGTGGTAAACTAACATATTCTACACCCAGAGACACTCGATCTGCAATTACCAGAGTGCCCGATGCCTCAAGCGGCCCTAGTACTCAATCACCTATGCAAGGAAGGAAGCAAACTAGAGTATTTCATATTTCCCAAGAAGAGGCTCGCTCAGATCCGAAGGTTGTGACAGGTAATTTATAATTTGAGTATTTTCACATGCTAAATCTAACCCCGCCTTGTTATGCCACTTGATTACGAATAAAACATTCGTAAGAAATTCTAACTTTTCAAATTTTTTAAATCACAATCTCACCTAATATTGCTTCTTTAGGCCATGTGTTTGTGGGAGACCATCAGGTCTACGCTTTATTTGACCCAGGTTCTGATAGGTCTTATATCCGAGATGATCTTACTGCGATCTTAGATTATCCTATCTCTCATTTGTCACCTGGAATCATCGTTCATACCCCTCTTGGAGAGCGTCTAATTCGTGATTCGGTATTCCTTGGTTGTCCATTGAAGATCAAAGATGTCATTTTAGAGGCTGAATTGATACCATTGCCTTTGATTGATCTTGATGTTATTCTTGGCATGGATTGGCTTTCTTCTCATCATGCAATTCTCGATTGCCACGAGAAGCTTGTTATTTTTCGTAGACCAGGATTCTCAGAACTTGTTTTTGAGGGTAAACTTCAAACGAGATCCCTCTCTTTTATTTCAATGTTGACTGCGCATAAATTAATGCGTAAGGGTTGTGAGGCATTCTTGGCATTTGTCATCGATACTTCTCTTTCTGAAACTAAACTAGATGACATCCCAATCGTGAATGAATTTCCTGATGTCTTTCCCGAAGACTTACCAGGACAACCTCCGAATCGAGAGATTGATTTTTCCATTGACGTACTTCCTGGAATCACACCTATATCGATTACTCCATATCGAATGTCGCCTGCTGAGCTTAAGGAACTCCAGACACAACTTGGGGAATTATTGGAGAAGGGTTTCATACGACCTAGCACATCTCCATGGGGTGCTCCAGTTCTTTTTGTCAAGAAGAAAGATGGATCACTTCGTCTATGTGTCGACTACCGTCAATTGAACAAGGTGACAATCAAGAACAAATATCCTCTTCCAAGAATCGATGATCTGTTTGATCAATTGCAAGGAGCAACTGTGTTCTCATAAATTGATTTGCGATCCGATTATCACCAACTCAAGATTAGGGAATCTGATATTCCTAAGTCTGCTTTTCGAACCAGATACGGTCATTTTGAATTCTATGTTATGCCTTTTGGACTCACAAATGCTCCTGCAACTTTTATGGATCTTATGAATCGGGTCTTTCGGCCGTACTTAGATAAGTTTGTCATCATCTTCATTGATGACATTCTTATTTATTCTAAATCGGACGACGAGCATTCTCAGCATCTAAGAATTGCTCTGAACATTCTCAGAGAAAATCAGCTTTATGCTAAATTCTCGAAGTGTGAATTTTGGCTTCGCGAGGTAAGCTTTTTGGGTCATCACATTTCTAAAGAAGGAATCTACGTCGATCCAGTGAAGATTCAAGCTATACTAGATTGGGAGCATCCAAAGAACGTGACAGAGATTCGTAGTTTTCTGGGATTAGCTGGATATTATCGACGGTTTGTCAAAGACTTTTCGTTATTGGCTTCATCTTTGACTAAATTGACTCGGAAAGGGGTAAAATTTGAATGGAGTGAAGAATGCGAGGAAGCATTTCAAGAATTGAAAAGACGACTCGTTTCAGCTCCTATTCTTGCTTTTCCAGACCCAGCGATTGGAGAATTTACCATTTATAGCGACGCCTCGAGACAAGGATTAGGATGCGTTCTCATGCAAGAAGGAAAGGTTATTGCCTACTCTTCAAGGCAATTGAAGAAGAACGAAGAAAATTATCCTACACATGATTTAGAGTTGGCTGCAATCGTCTTTGCATTGAAGATATGGAGGCACTATCTGTATGGTGCAACTTGTCGGGTTTTCACTGATCACAAGAGCTTAAAGTATATCACCACGCAAAAGGAGCTCAACCTCAGGCAAAGGCGATTGATGGAGTTGATTAGTGACTATGACTTAGTCATCGATTATCATCCTGGCAAGGCGAACGTTGTTGCAGATGCTCTGAGTAGAAAGTCTTCTACCTCACTTGCTTCAATTCAATCTTTTTATCTTCCTATGTTGGAGCAATTTAAATCTTTACACATTTCGCTCGATTGTGAAAAGTCTAATGATTCTGCCTTAATCGCCAAATTCGAGGTTAGACCTACCTTGTTCGAGAAAATTCGAGAAAGACAATCACATGATGTTTATTTACAACAGAAGATGGCGAAGCTAAATCAAGGAAAAGAAACAGAATATCAAATTCGGGATGATGGACTTCTTACTTTTAAAAATCGTGTTTGTGTTCCATCAGAACTTGATGTTAGTAGAGCTATTCTTGAGGAAGCCCATTCTTCAGCCTATGCTATGCATCCTGGTAGTACCAAAATGTATAGAACACTTCGGGAGCATTATTGGTGGCCAGGTATGAAACGGGATACTACTGAATTTGTATCAAAGTGCTTATCTTGCCAACAGATTAAAGCGAAACACCAAAAACCAGCCGGCATGCTTCAACCACTACCTATTCCTGAGTGGAAATTGGAAAACGTCACAATGGATTTTGTTTCTGGTTTACCTCGAACCCAAAAGGGTCATGACTCAATTTGGGTCATTGTCGATCATCTGACGAAATCGGCACATTTCCTTCCAGTGCATACCAACGAATCTTTAGAGAAACTTGCCAAGTTATATGTCGATGAGATCGTGAGATTGCACGGAGTACCAGTGTCAATCATATCTGATCGTGATCCAAGATTCACTTCCCGTTTTTGGCCTAGTCTGCAGAAAGCGCTAGGTACAAAATTACTATTCAGTACCTCGTTTCATCCACAGACTGATGGAGAGTCAGAGAGAACTATACAGACACTAGAAGACATGTTACGTGCAGTGGTGTTGAATTTGGGAGGTAGCTGGGATAAGTACGTAACTTTGGTGGAGTTCGCTTATAACAACAGTTATCATTCAAGCATTGGAATGCCCCCGTACGAAGCTCTGTATGGCCGAAAGTGTCGATCACCTCTCTTTTGGGATGAGGTTGGCGAGAGACAAATCGAACAAGTAGAGCTTATCGAAGATGCGAAGGCAAAAATACAACTTATTCGAGACAGACTTAAGGCAGCGCAAGATCGACAGAAAAGTTACGCAGATAATAGGAGGCGCGATTTGGAGTTTAATGAAGGAGACAAAGTTTTTCTGAAAGTTTCTCCATGGAAGGGCGTGTTGCGATTCCGCCGTCGAGGAAAGTTGAGTCCAAGGTATATTGGCCCGTTTACGATCGTGCAAAGGATTGGTCGTGTCGCGTATCGACTTGAGCTACCATCGGAATTGTCGAAGATTCACGATGTCTTCCATGTCTCTATGCTTAGAAAATATGAACCAGATCCTTCGCACGTGCTCAAAGATCCCCCAGTTGTATTAAAGGAAAATCTATCGTACGAAGTACAACCTGTTCAAATTGTAGATCGCCGAGAGAAAATGCTTCGTAACAAATCCATTCCTATGGTGAGAATTCTATGGAGAAGTGATCAAATTGAAGAAAAAACATGGGAACCAGAGTCAGTCATGCGTCAACAATATCCAAATCTCTTTTCATCTCTAGGTACGTTTATGTTTCGAGGATGAAATTTTTTTGAGGAGGGGATACTTTATAATATCTTAGTTCAACTAGATTTTTTTTTTAGAAAGCCCAAAACCTATTTAATTATTGTATGGCCCAAAAGGCCAGCCCTATCTTAGCCCAACTAGATTTTGTTAGAAAGCCCAAAACCTAATTATTTATTTTTATGGCCCAAAAGGCCAGCCCAATTAAGCCCAACTAGATTTTTTTTAGAAAGCCCAAATTTATTTATTTATTTATTTTGTGGCCCAAAGTTTCAGCCCACTTAAATGGCCTGATATATAATTATTAAGGCTAAAGTTAAAAAAAAAAAAGAGAGAAGAAGGGAGAAGAAAAGCAAAAGAGGGGAAAGAAGAGAGGAAGAGGAGAAACCCTTGTTGATCAAATTCTCCCTTACAACCCTCATCCTAGGTTGTTTTTAAGTTGTTTTGAGGTAAGTGGTGTGTGAATTAAGCTTCCTTCTTCCATGATTTTGTAATTTTGTGGGGTTTTTCTTTTTGGTATGTGGGTAATTTGCAAACTGTTCGAACTGATTTTGACATATCTATTACCCTCGAAAGTTTGCAAACTTAATTTCTGTACGTAGCTGAACTCATTAGCTTTCCGTAGCCACTTGAAACGCCTCAATCCGATTATTCTACAATTAGTTATGATTTTTCTCGTAAACTGCCGCTAGCTGGAAAATTTCAGAATTTTTATGTCGAATTCAAACTTATTTTTTTTTATCGTTTCGTTTAGTTAATGTATTGAAACGGTTATATGGGATTGGGAACTGATGTTAAGGAGTTACATGCCATTTTTATTTAATATCGACTCGTTCGAACTCGATTAGGATTTGTTTTTAGCAATGAAAGGGATGTTAACGCTAATAGTTAGTTATATTTAATTTTTCTTTAATTGTTCATCTCCTTTCTAGGTAAAGAACCATCGACGAAGGGCAAGGGACCGACTTCAGATTCCGGAGAGAGTTAATCACTTCCTTGTGAGTTGATAATTCGGGAACGCCTTCTCTTGTGGGAAGTGTGGACCCTCGATAAATGTGCATTTATTTTAGTTTTAGTTAATTGATAAGAAAATTATTTGGTATTATGTTATGTGGTAAAGAGCCTGATTGGCTCGATTGCTCTGGTTAGAGTCATGTTAGCCATTTTATGAGTATTATTGATTTTTGGTTATTCTTGTATGCCAATTAAGACTCTAACTTGAGTCGTTATTCATCTTATGATGCATATGCATATGTATGCCTGGTACCAAGGTTAAGTAGCCCGAATTGGTCACGGTTTGAGTGAGTTGGAGCGACATTGATTAAGTAGCCCGAATTTGTCGCGGTTCGGGTGAGTTAGAGTGACAACCAAGTTGCCCGTTGCTTGGCAAACCCGGGTGAGTTAGATCTAACGGGGCACCTATCCATTTGCCAAATACTGATACTTTGGAGGGTGATCGTTAGATGGATCAGTCTATTATAGGCTCAGTCAACGTCAACGGTGTGGGACATGCATGTCATATATGTTTATATGTTTGATTATTTCAAGTATTCACGTCGATATTGAATTGTGAACTTTAGCACTTGGCGTATTGAGAAAGAATATTAATGTGCATTTTATCTAGAGTAACGGTGACGGGCTTGGACTGTCTCTCGACGGAGAGCTCAGTTCGAGGAGGATATTGACTACCCACGCGTCTTTTATGTGATAACATGTTGTTTGAACTAATTGTGTTATTCATAAATGTGCACTAAGGTTTTTATTTTCATTAATATGTACACTGAGTGAGAATAATTATTGTGGGACGAATTGTGGGATTTTATGTTATGAACCGCGAGTGGGAGTACATGCTTCGTATAAGGGTCGGGGTGACCGACTTATCACCTCACTGAGCTAGTGGTTTTGCTCACCCCCCATCATTCTTTCCTTTTCAGGCTGTTGATATCGTTTTGGTTGGAGGTTTTCCTATCGTTTGCTCGTCATCCAATCCGTGTTTTGGGTACTTTCTCTTTTATGTAAATTGACGGATTCATTGGCGAGATTGTATAGTTTATATTTGGTAACCCCCTTGATGTTCTTTTTGTACCTTCGCGATATTATATCGTTCATGTATATTTTCTTTAAACTAAGTTACACCGTTGTATTTTGTACCTTTGTAAATCCTTGTTGATACTTTTTGAGATGATGTCCTCGGGTTGTACCCGTTGTTATCAGTTGTTCAGCTCTACAGGTACTTGATAGCAAGCCTTACGTTTTCTATAAACTTTGTGGAGTGGAGTGCACCCATTCTGCGAAATTTATGGTTAACGTGGCGGTTGTCGCGTTCTGTCTGGGGTCGGAGCGTGACAATTTTGATGCCCATTCGTTTTATATGATCAACATTTCCTTCGTTTTGATACATATTCCTTCATTTTGATCCTCATTTGCTAGTTATTATCAACATTTCCTTTGCTTTGATGCATATTTCTTTCATTTTGATGCTCATTCGCTTGATATGATCAACATTTCCTTCGTTTCGATACATATTCCTTCATTTTGACCCTCACTCGCTTGTTATTATCAACATTTCCTTCATTTTGATGCTCATTCACATGTTATAATCAACATATACTTCATTTCGATACATATTTCTTTCATTTTGATGCTCATTCGCTTGTTATGACAAACATTTACTTTATTTCGATTCATATTCCTTCATTTTAATGTTCATTCGCTTGTTATGATCAACATTTCCTTTGTTTCGATGCATATTCCTCCATTTTGATGCTCATTTGCCTGTTATGATCAACATTTCCTTTGTTTCGATGAACATTTCTTTCATTTTGATGCTCAATTAGTTGTTATGATCAATATTTCCTTCATTTCGATGCAGGTTTCCTTCATTTTGATGCTCATTCTCTTGTTATGATCAACATTTCATTCGTTTCGATGCATATTTCCTTCATTTTGATGCTCATTCTCCTTTTATGATCAACTTTTCCTTCGTTTCGATACATATTCCCTTAATTTTGATGCTCAATCGCTTGTTATGATCAACATTTCCTTCCTTTCGATGCATATTCCTTCATTTTGATTCTCATTTGCTTGTCATCATCAACATTTCCTTCATTACGATGCATATTTCTTCATTTTGATGCACATTCGAATGTTATGATCACCATTTACTTTGTTTAGATGCATATTCCTTCATTTTGATGTTCATATGCATGTTATGATCAACATATCCTTTGTTTCAATGCATATCTCCTTCATTTTGATGCCCATTCGTTTTATATGATCAACATTTCCTTCGTTTCGATACATATTCCGTCATTTTGATCCTCATTTGCTAGTTATTATCAACATTTCCTTTGCTTCGATGCATATTTCCTTCATTTTGATGCCCATTCGCTTGATATGATCAACATTTCCTTCGTTTCGATACATATTCCTTCATTTTGACCCTCACTCGCTTGTTATTATCAACATTTCCTTCATTTTGATGCTCATTCACATGTTATAATCAACATATACTTCATTTCGATACATATTTCTTTCATTTTGATGCCCATTCGCTTGTTATGACAAACATTTACTTTATTTCGATTCATATTCCTTCATTTTAATGTTCATTCGCTTGTTATGATCAACATTTCCTTTGTTTCGATGCATATTCCTCAATTTTGATGCTCATTTGCCTGTTATGATCAACATTTCCTTTGTTTCGATGAACATTTCCTTCATTTTGATGCTCAATTCGCTTGTTATGATCAATATTTCCTTCATTTCGATGCAGGTTTCCTTCATTTTGATGCTCATTCTCTTGTTATGATCAACATTTCATTCGTTTCGATGCATATTTCCTTCATTTTGATGCTCATTCTCCTTTTATGATCAACTTTTCCTTCGTTTTGATGCATATTCCCTTAATTTTGATGCTCAATAGCTTGTTATGATCAACATTTCCTTCCTTTCGATGCATATTCCTTCATTTTGATTCTCATTTGCTTGTCATGATCAACGTTTCCTTCATTACGATGCATATTTCTTCATTTTGATGCACATTCGAATGTTATGATCACCATTTCCTTTGTTTAGATGCATATTCCTTCATTTTGATGTTCATATGCATGTTATGATCAACATATCCTTCGTTTCAATGCATATCTCCTTCATTTTGATGCCCATTCGTTTTATATGATCATCATTTCCTTCGTTTCGATACATATTCCGTCATTTTGATCCTCATTTTCTAGTTATTATCAACATTTCCTTTGCTTCGATGCATATTTCCTTCATTTTGATGCCCATTCGCTTGATATGATCAACATTTCCTTCGTTTCGATACATATTCCTTCATTTTGACCCTCACTCGCTTGTTATTATCAACATTTCCTTCATTTTGATGCTCATTCACATGTTATAATCAACATATACTTCATTTCGATACATATTTCTTTCATTTTGATGCCCATTCGCTTGTTATGACAAACATTTACTTTATTTCGATTCATATTCCTTTATTTTAATGTTCATTCGCTTGTTATGATCAACATTTCCTTTGTTTCGATGCATATTCCTTCATTTTGATGCTCATTTGCCTGTTATGATCAACATTTCCTTTGTTTCGATGAACATTTCCTTCATTTTGATGCTCAATTCGCTTGTTATGATCAATATTTCCTTCATTTCGATGCAGGTTTCCTTCATTTTGATGCTCATTCTCTTGTTATGATCAACATTTCATTCGTTTCGATGCATATTTCCTTCATTTTGATGCTCATTCTCCTTTTATGATCAATTTTTCCTTCGTTTCGATGCATATTCCCTAAATTTTGATGCTCAATCGCTTGTTATGATCAACATTTCCTTCCTTTCGATGCATATTCCTTCATTTTGATTCTCATTTGCTTGTCATGATCAACATTTCCATCATTACGATGCATATTTCTTTATTTTGATGCACATTCGAATGTTATGATCACCATTTCCTTTGTTTAGATGAATATTCCTTCATTTTGATGTTCATATGCATATTATGATCAATATATCCTTCGTTTCAATGCATATCTCCTTCATTTTGATGCCCATTCGTTTTATATGATCAACATTTTCTTCGTTTCGATACATATTCCGTCATTTTGATCCTCATTTGCTAGTTATTATCAACATTTCCTTTGCTTCGACGCATATTTCTTTCATTTTGATGCTCATTCGCTTGATATGATCAATACTTCCTTTGTTTCGATACATTTCCTTAATTTTGACCCTCACTCGCTTGTTATTATCAACATTTCCTTCAATTTGATGCTCATTCACATGTTATAATCAACATTTACTTCGTTTCGATACATATTTCTTTCATTCTGATGCCCATTCGCTTGTTATGACAAATATTTACTTCGTTTCGATTCATATTCCTTCATTTTAATATTCATTCGCTTGTTATGATCAACATTTCCTTTGTTTCGATGCATATTCCTTCATTTTGATGCTCATTTGTCTATTATGATCAACATTTCCTTTGTTTCGATTCACATTTCCTTCATTTTGATGCTCAATTCGCTTGTTATGATCAATATTTCCATCATTTCGATGCAGGTTTCCTTCATTTTGATGCTCATTCTCTTGTTAAGATCAACATTTCATTCGTTTCGATGCATATTTCCTTCATTTTGATGCTCATTCTCCTTTTATGATCAACTTTTCCTTTGTTTCGATGCATATTCCCTTAATTTTGATGCTCAATCGCTTGTTATGATCAACATTTCCTTCCTTTCGATGCATATTCCTTCATTTTGATTCTCATTTGCATGTCATGATCAACATTTCATTCATTACGATGCATATTTCTTCATTTTGATGCACATTCGAATGTTATGATCACCATTTCCTTTGTTTAGATGCATATTCCTTCATTTTGATGTTCATATGCATGTTATGATCAACGTATCCTTCGTTTCAATGCACATCTCCTTCATTTTGATGCCCATTCGTTTTATATGATCAACATTTCCTTCGTTTCGATACATATTCCGTCATTTTGATCCTCATTTGCTAGTTATTATCAACATTTCCTTTGCTTCGATGCATATTTCCTTCATTTTGATGCCCATTCGCTTGATATGATCAACATTTCATTCGTTTCGATACATATTCCTTCATTTTGACCCTCACTCGCTTGTTATTATCAACATTTCCTTCATTTTGATGCTCATTCACATGTTATAATCAACATTTACTTCGTTTCGATACATATTTCTTTCATTATGATGCCCATTCGCTTGTTAAGACAAACATTTACTTCGTTTCGATTCATATTCCTTCATTTTAATGTTCATTCGCTTGTTATGATAAACATTTCCTTTGTTTCGATGCATATTCCTTCATTTTGATGCTCATTTGTCTGTTATGATCAACATTTCCTTTGTTTCGATGCACATTTCCTTCATTTTGATGCTCAATTCGCTTGTTATGATCAATATTTCCTTCATTTCGATGCAGGTTTCCTTCATTTTGATGCTCATTTTCTTGTTATGATCAACATTTCATTCGTTTTGATGCATATTTCCTTCATTTTGATGCTCATTCTCCTTTTATGATCAACTTTTCCTTCATTTCGATGCATATTCCCTTAATTTTGATGCTCAATCGCTTGTTATGATCAACATTTCCTTCATTTCGATGCATATTCCTTCATTTTGATTCTCATTTGCTTGTCATGATCAACATTTCCTTCATTCCGATGCATATTTCTTCATTTTGATGCACATTCGAATGTTATGATCACCATTTCCTTTGTTTAGATGGCATATTCCTTCATTTTGATGTTCATATGCATGTTATGATCAATATATCCTTCGTTTCAATGCATATCTGCTTCATTTTGATGCCCATTCGTTTTATATGATCAACATTTCCTTCGTTTCGATACATATTCCGTCATTTTGATCCTCATTTGCTAGTTATTATCAACATTTCCTTTGCTTCGATGCATATTTCCTTTATTATCAAAATTTCCTTTACTTCGTTTCGATACATATTTCTTTTATTTTGATGCCCATTCGCTTGTTATGACAAATATTTACTTCGTTTCGATTCATATTCCTTTATTTTAATGTTCATTCGCTTGTTATGATCAACATTTCCTTTGTTTCGATGCATATTCCTTCATTTTGATGCTCATTTGCTTGTTATGATCAACATTTCCTTCGTTTCGATGAACATTTCCTTCATTTTGATGCTCATTCACTTGTTATGATCAATATTTCCTTCATTTCGATGCATGTTTCCTTTATTTTGATGCTCATTTTCTCATTACGATCAACATTTCCTTCGTTTCGATGCATATTTCCTTCATTTTGATGCTCATTCGCTTGTTATGATCAACATTTTTTCGTTTCGATGCATATTTCCCTAATTTTGCTGCTCATTCGCCTGTTATGATCAACATTTCCTTCATTTCTATGCAAATTCCTTCATTTTGATTCTCATTCGCATGTCATGATCAATGTTTCCTTTATTTCGAAGCATATTTCCTTCATATTGATTCTCATTCGCTTGTTATATGATCAACATTTCCTTCATTTCGATGCATATTCCTTCATTTTGATGCTCATTCGCGTGTTATGATCAACATTTCCTTCGTTTCGATGCATATTTCCTTTATTTTGATGCTCATTCGCTTGTTATGATCAACATTTCCTTCGTTTCGATGCATATTCCTTCATTTTGATGCTCATTCGCATGTTATGATCAACATTTCCTTCGTTTCGATGCATATTCCATCATTTTGATGCTCATTCTCTTGTTATGATCAACATTTCCTTCGTTTTGATGCATATTTCCTTCATTTTGATGCCCATTCGCTTTATATGATCAACATTTCCTTCGTTTCTATACATATTCCGTCATTTTGATGCTCATTCGCTTCTTATGATCAACATTTTCTTCGTTTCGATGCATATTTTCTACATTTTGATGCTGATATACTTGTTATGATCGCCATTTCCTTCGTTTCGATGCAAATTCCTTCATTTTGATTCTCATTCGCATGTTATGATCAATGTTTCCTTAGTTTCGAAGCATATTTCTTTCGTTTCCTTCATTTTGATGCTCATTTTCTCATTACGATCAACATTTCCTTCATTTCGAAGCATATTTCCTTCATTTTGATGCTCATTCGCTTGTTATGATCAACATTTCCTTCGTTTCGATGCATATTTCCTTCATTTTGATGCTCATTCACATGTTATGGTCAATATTTTCTTCGTTTCGACGCATATTTCCTTCATTTTGATGCCCATTCGCTTGATATGATTAAAATTTCATTCGTTTCTATACATATTCCGTCATTTTGATCCTCATTCGCTTGTTATTATCAACATTTTCTTCGCTTCGATGCATATTTCCTTCATTTTGATGCTCATTCGCTTGTTATGATCAACATTTCCTTCGTTTCGACGCACATTTCCTTCATTTTGATGCTCGTTCTCTTGTTATGATCAACATTTCCTTTAGTTTCGACGTATGTTTCCTTAATTTTGATGCTCATTCTCTCATTACGATCAACATTTCCTTCGTTTCGATGCATATTTACTTCATTTTGATGCTCATTCGCTTGTTATGATCAATATTTCCTTCGTTTCTATGAAAATTCATTCATTTTGATTCTCATTCGCATGTTATGGTCAATGTTTCCTTCATTTCGAACCATATTTCCTTCATTTTGATTCTCATTCGCTTGTTATATGATCAATATTTCCTTCATTTCAATGCATATTCCTTAATTTTGATGCTCATTCGCGTGTTATGATCAACATTTCCTTCGTTTCTATGCATATTTCCTTCATTTTGATGCTCATTCACTTGTTATGATCAACATTTCCTTCGTTTCGATGCATATTCCTTCATTTTGATGCTCATTCGCTTGTTATGATCAACATTTTCTTCGTTTCGATGCATATTTTTTACTTTTTTATGCTGATATACTTGTTATGATCGCCATTTCCTTCGTTTCGATGTAAATTCCTTCATTTCGATTCTCATTCGCATGTTATGATCAATGTTTCCTTAGTTTCGAAGCATATTTCCTTCGTTTCATTCATTTTGATGCTCATTTTCTCATTACGATCAACATTTCCTTCGTTTCGAAGCATATTTCCTTCATTTTGATGCTCATTCACATGTTATGATCAATATTTTCTTCGCTTCGATGCATATTTCGTTCATTTTGATGCCCATTCGCTTGATATGATCAACGTTTCATTTGTTTCGGTACATATTCCTTCATTTTGATCCTCATTCACTTGTTATTATCAACATTTTCTTCATTTTGATGCTCATTCGCATGTTATAATCAACATTTACTTCGTTTCGATACATATTTCTTTCATTTTGATGCCCATTCGCTTGTTATGGCAAACATTTACTTCGTTTCGATTCATATTCATTCATTTTAATGTTCATTCGCTTGTTATGATCAACATTTCCTTTGTTTCGATGCATATTCCTTCATTTTGATGCTCATTTGCCTGTTATGATCAACATTTCCTTTGTTTCGATGAACATTTCCTTCATTTTAATGCTCAATTCGCTTGTTATGATCAATATTTCCTTCATTTCAATGCAGGTTTCCTTCATTTTGATGCTCATTCTCTTGTATGATCAACATTTCATTCGTTTCGATGCATATTAACTTCATTTTGATGCTCATTCTCCTTTTATGATCAACTTTTCCTTCGTTTCGATGCATATTCCCTTAATTTTGATGCTCAATCGCTTGTTATGATCAACATTTCCTTCCTTTCGATGCATATTCCTTCATTTTGATTCTCATTTGCTTGTCATGATCAACATTTCCTTCATTACGATGCATATTTCTTCATTTTGATGCACATTCAAATGTTATGATCACCATTTCCTTTGTTTAGATGCATATTCCTTCATTTTGATGTTCATATGCATGTTATGATCAACATATCCTTCGTTTCAATGCATATCTCCTTCATTTTGATGCCCATTCGTTTTATATGATCAACATTTCCTTCGTTTCGATACATATTCCATCATTTTGATCCTCATTTGCTAGTTATTATCAACATTTCCTTTACTTCGATGCATATTTCTTTCATTTTGATGCTCATTCGCTTGATATGATCAACATTTCCTTCGTTTCGATACATATTCCTTCGTTTTGACCCTCACTCGCTTGTCATTATCAACATTTCCTTCATTTTGATAGTCATTCACATGTTATAATCAACATTTACTTCGTTTCGATACATATTTCTTTCATTTTGATGCCCATTCGCTTGTTATGACAAACATTTACTTCGTTTCGATTCATATTCCTTCATTTTAATGTTCATTCGCTTGTTATGATCAACATTCCTTTGTTTCGATGCATATTCCTTCATTTTGATGCTCATTTGCCTGTTATGATCAACATTTCCTTTGTTTCGATGAACATTTCCTTCATTTTGATGCTCAATTCGCTTGTTATGATCAATATTTCCTTCATTTCGATGCAGGTTTCTTTCATTTTGATGCTCATTCTCTTGTTATGATCAACATTTCATTCGTTTCGATGCATATTTCCTTCATTTTGATGCTCATTCTCATTTTATGATCAACTTTTCCTTCGTTTCGATGCATATTCCCTTAATTTTGATGCTCAATCGCTTGTTATGATCAACATTTCCTTCCTTTCGATGCATATTCCTTCATTTTGATTCTCATTTGCTTGTCATGATCAACATTTCCTTCATTAAGATGCATATTTCTTCATTTTGATGCACATTCGAATGTTATGATCACCATTTACTTTGTTTAGATGCATATTCCTTCATTTTGATGTTCATATGCATGTTATGATCAACATATCCTTTGTTTCAATGCATATCTCCTTCATTTTGATGCCCATTCGTTTTATATGATCAACATTTCCTTCGTTTCCATACATATTCCGTCATTTTGATCCTCATTTGCTAGTTATTATCAACATTTCCTTTGCTTCGATGCATATTTCTTTCATTTTGATGCTCATTCGCTTGATATGATCAACATTTCCTTCGTTTCGATACATATTCTTTCATTTTGACCCTCACTCGCTTGTTATTATCAACATTTCCTTCATTTTGATGGTCATTCACATGTTATAATCAACATTTACTTCGTTTCGATACATATTTCTTTCATTTTGATGCCCATTCGCTTGTTATGACAAACATTTACTTCGTTTCGATTCATATTCCTTCATTTTAATGTTCATTCGCTTGTTATGATCAACATTCCTTTGTTTCGATGCATATTCCTTCATTTTGATGCTCATTTGCCTGTTATGATCAACATTTCCTTTGTTTCGATACACATTTCCTTCATTTTGTTGCTCAATTCGCTTGTTATGATCAATATTTCCATCATTTCGATGCAGGTTACCTTTATTTTGATGCTCATTCTCTTGTTATGATCAACATTTCATTCGTTTCGATGCATATTTCCTTCATTTTGATGCTCATTCTCCTTTTATGATCAACTTTTCCTTCGTTTCGATGCATATTCCCTTAATTTTGATGCTCAATCACTTGTTATGATCAACATTTCCTTCCTTTCGAAGCATATTCCTTCATTTTGATTCTCATTTGCTTGTCATGATCAACATTTCCTTCATTACGATGCATATTTCTTCATTTTGATGCACATTCGAATGTTATGATCACCATTTCCTTTGTTTAGATGCATATTCCTTCATTTTGATGTTCATATGCATGTTATGATCAACATATCCTTCGTTTCAATGCATATCTCCTTCATTTTGATGTCCATTCGTTTTATATGATCAACATTTCCTTCGTTTCGATACATATTCCGTCATTTTGATCCTCATTTGCTAGTTATTATCAACATTTCCTTTGCTTCGATGTATATTTACTTTATTATCAACATTTCTTTTACTTCGTTTCGATACATATTTCTTTTATTTTGATGCCCATTCGCTTGTTATGACAAATATTTACTTCGTTTCGATTCATATTCCTTTATTTTAATGTTCATTCGCTTGTTATGATCAACATTTCCTTTGTTTCGATGCATATTCCTTCATTTTGATGCTCATTTGCTTGTTATGATCAACATTTCCTTCGTTTCGATGCACATTTCCTTCATTTTGATGCTCATTCACTTGTTATGATCAATATTTCCTTCATTTCGATGCATGTTTCCTTTATTTTGATGCTCATTTTCTCATTACGATCAACATTTCCTTCGTTTCGATGCATATTTCCTTCATTTTGATGCTCATTCGCTTGTTATGATCAACATTTTTTTCGTTTCGATGCATATTTCCTTAATTTTGCTGCTCATTCGCTTGTTATGATCAACATTTCCTTCATTTCTATGCAAATTCCTTCATTTTGATTCTCATTCGCATGTCATGATCAATGTTTCCTTTATTTTGAAGCATATTTCCTTCATATTGATTCTCATTCGCTTGTTATATGATCAATATTTCCTTCATTTCGATGCATATTCCTTCATTTTGATGTTCATTCGCGTGTTATGATCAACATTTCCTTCGTTTCGATGCATATTTCCTTTATTTTGATGCTCATTCGCTTGTTATGATCAACATTTCCTTCGTTTCGATGCATATTCCTTCATTTTGATGCTCATTCGCATGTTATGATCAATATTTCCTTCGTTTCGATGCATATTCCTTCATTTTGATGCTCATTCGCTTGTTATGATCAACATTTCCTTCGTTTTGATGCATATTTCCTTCATTTTGATGCTCATTCGCTTTATATGATCAACATTTCCTTCGTTTATATACATATTCCGTCATTTTGATGCTCATTCGCCTCTTATGATCAACATTTTCTTCGTTTCGATGCATATTTTCTACATTTTGATGCTGATATACTTGTTATGATCGCCATTTCCTTCGTTTTGATGCAAATTCCTTCATTTTGATTCTCATTCGCATGTTATGATCAATGTTTCCTTAGTTTCGAAGCATATTTCCTTCGTTTCCTTCATTTTGATGCTCATTTTCTCATTACGATCAACATTTCCTTCATTTCGAAGCATATTTCCTTCATTTTGATGCTCATTCGCTTGTTATGATCAACATTTCCTTCGTTTCGAAGCATATTTCCTTCATTTTGATGCTCATTCACATGTTATGGTCAATATTTTCTTCGTTTCGACGCATATTTCCTTCATTTTGATGCCCATTCGCTTGATATGATTAAAATTTCATTCGTTTCTATACATATTCCGTCATTTTGATCCTCATTCGCTTGTTATTATCAACATTTTCTTCGCTTCGATGCATATTTCCTTCATTTTGATGCTCATTCGCTTGTTATGATCAACATTTCCTTCGTTTCGACGCACATTTCCTTCATTTTGATGCTCGTTCTCTTGTTATGATCAACATTTCCTTTAGTTTCGACGTATGTTTCCTTAATTTTGATGCTCATTCTCTCATTACGATCAACATTTCCTTCGTTTCGATGCATATTTACTTCATTTTGATGCTCATTCGCTTGTTATGATCAACATTTCCTTCGTTTCTATGAAAATTCGTTCATTTTGATTCTCATTCGCATGTTATGGTCAATGTTTCCTTCATTTCGAAGCATATTTCCTTCATTTTGATTCTCATTCGCTTGTTATATGATTAACATTTCCTTCATTTCAATGCATATTCCTTCATTTTGATGCTCAATCGCGTGTTATGATCAACATTTCCTTCGTTTCTATGCATATTTCCTTCATTTTGATGCTCATTCACTTGTTATGATCAACATTTCTTTCGTTTCGATGCATATTCCTTCATTTTGATGCTCATTCGCTTGTTATGATCAACATTTTCTTCGTTTTGATGCATATTTTCTACTTTTTGATGCTGATATACTTGTTATGATCGCCATTTCCTTCGTTTCGATGTAAATTCCTTCATTTTGATTCTCATTCGCATGTTATGATCAATGTTTCCTTAGTTTCGAAGCATATTTCCTTCGTTTCCGTCATTTTGATGCTCATTTTCTCATTACGATCAACATTTCCTTCATTTCGAAGTATATTTCCTTCATTTTGATGCTCATTTTCTCATTACGATCAACATTTCCTTCGTTTCGAAGCATATTTCCTTCATTTTGATGCTCATTCGCTTGTTATGATCAACATTTCCTTCGTTTCGAAGCATATTTCCTTCATTTTGATGCTCATTCAAATGTTATGATCAATATTTTCTTCGCTTCGATGCATATTTCGTTCATTTTGATGCCCATTCGCTTGATATGATCAACATTTCATTCGTTTCGGTACATATTCCTTCATTTTGATCCTCATTCGCTTGTTATTATCAACATTTCCTTCATTTTGATGCTCATTCGCATGTTATAATCAACATTTACTTCGTTTCGATACATATTTCTTTCATTTTGATGCCCATTCGCTTGTTATGACAAACATTTACTTCGTTTCGATTCATATTCCTTCATTTTAATGTTCATTCGCTTGTTATGATCAACATTTCCTTTGTTTCGATGCATATTCCTTCATTTTGATGCTCATTTGCCTGTTATGATCAACATTTCCTTTGTTTCGATGAACATTTCCTTCATTTTGATGCTCAATTCGCTTGTTATGATCAATATTTCCTTCATTTCAATGCAGGTTTCCTTCATTTTGATGCTCATTCTCTTGTATGATCAACATTTCATTCGTTTCGATGCATATTAACTTCATTTTGATGCTCATTCTCCTTTTATGATCAACTTTTCCTTCGTTTCGATGCATATTCCCTTAATTTTGATGCGCAATCGCTTGTTATGATCAACATTTCCTTCCTTTCGATGCATATTCCTTCATTTTGATTCTCATTTGCTTGTCATGATCAACATTTCCTTCATTACGATGCATATTTCTTCATTTTGATGCACATTCAAATGTTATGATCACCATTTCCTTTGTTTAGATGCATATTCCTTCATTTTGATGTTCATATGCATGTTATGATCAACATATCCTTCGTTTCAATGCATATCTCCTTCATTTTGATGCCCATTCGTTTTATATGATCAACATTTCCTTCGTTTCGATACATATTCCGTCATTTTGATCCTCATTTGCTAGTTATTATCAACATTTCCTTTACTTCGATGCATATTTCTTTCATTTTGATGCTCATTCGCTTGATATGATCAACATTTCCTTCGTTTCGATACATATTCCTTCGTTTTGACCCTCACTCGCTTGTTATTATCAACATTTCCTTCATTTTGATGGTCATTCACATATTATAATCAACATTTACTTCGTTTCGATACATATTTCTTTCATTTTGATGCCCATTCGATTGTTATGACAAACATTTGCTTCGTTTCGATTCATATTCCTTCATTTTAATGTTCATTCGCTTGTTATGATCAACATTCCTTTGTTTCGATGCATATTCCTTCATTTTGATGCTCATTTGCCTGTTATGATCAACATTTCCTTTGTTTCGATGAACATTTCCTTCATTTTGATGCTCAATTCGCTTGTTATGATCAATATTTCCTTCATTTCGATGCAGGTTTCCTTCATTTTGATGCTCATTCTCTTGTTATGATCAACATTTCATTCGTTTCGATGCATATTTCCTTCATTTTGATGCTCATTCTCATTTTATGATCAACTTTTCCTTCGTTTCGATGCATATTCCCTTAATTTTGATGCTCAATCGCTTGTTATGATCAACATTTCCTTCCTTTCGATGCATATTCCTTCATTTTGATTCTCATTTGCTTGTCATGATCAACATTTCCTTCATTACGATGCATATTTCTTCATTTTGATGCACATTCGAATGTTATGATCACCATTTACTTTGTTTAGATGCATATTCCTTCATTTTGATGTTCATATGCATGTTATGATCAACATATCCTTTGTTTCAATGCATATCTCCTTCATTTTGATGCCCATTCGTTTTATATGATCAACATTTCCTTCGTTTCGATACATATTCCGTCATTTTGATCCTCATTTGCTAGTTATTATCAACATTTCCTTTGCTTCGATGCATATTTCCTTCATTTTGATGCTCATTCGCTTGATATGATCAACATTTCCTTCGTTTCGATACATATTCCTTCATTTTGACCCTCACTCACTTGTTATTATCAACATTTCCTTCATTTTGATGCTCATTCACATGTTATATCAACATTTACTTCGTTTCGATACATATTTCTTTCATTCTGATGCCCATTCGCTTGTTATGACAAACATTTACTTCGTTTCGATTCATATTCCTTAATTTTAATGTTCATTCGCTTGTTATGATCAACATTTCCTTTGTTTCGATGCATACTCCTTCATTTTGATGCTCATTTGTCTGTTATGATCAACATTTCCTTTGTTTCGATGCACATTTCCTTCATTTTGATGCTCAATTCGCTTGTTATGATCAATATTTCCTTCATTTCGATGCAGGTTTCCTTCATTTTGATGCTCATTCTCTTGTTATGATCAACATTTCATTCGTTTCGATGCATATTTCCTTCATTTTGATGCTCATTCTCCTTTTATGATAAACTTTTCTTTCGTTTCGATGTATATTCCCTTAATTTTGATGCTCAATCGCTTGTTATGATCAACATTTCCTTCCTTTCGATGCATATTCCTTCATTTTGATTCTCATTTGCTTGTCATGATCAACATTTCCTTCATTCCGATGCATATTTCTTCATTTTGATGCACATTCGAATGTTATGATCACCATTTCCTTTGTTTAGATGTATATTCCTTCATTTTGATGTTCATATGCATGTTATGATCAACATATCCTTCGTTTCAATGCATATCTCCTTCATTTTGATGCCCATTCGTTTTATATGATCAACATTTCCTTCGTTTCGATACATATTCCGTCATTTTGATCCTCATTTGCTAGTTATTATCAACATTTCCTTTGCTTCGATGCATATTTCCTTCATTTTGATGCCCATTCGCTTGATATGATCAACATTTCCTTCGTTTCGATACATATTCCTTCATTTTGACCCTCACTCGCTTGTTATTATCAACATTTCCTTCATTTTGATGCTCATTCACATGTTATAATCAAAATTTACTTCGTTTCGATACATATTTCTTTCATTTTGATGCCCATTCGTTTGTTATGACAAACATTTACTTTTTTTCGATTCATATTCCTTCATTTTAATATTCATTCGCTTGTTATGATCAACATTTCCTTTGTTTCGATGCATATTCTTTCATTTTGATGCTCATTTATCTGTTATGATCAACATTTCCTTTGTTTCGATGCACATTTCCTTCATTTTGATGCTCAATTCGCTTGTTATGATCAATATTTCCTTCATTTCGATGCAGGTTTCCTTCATTTTGATGCTCATTCTCCTTTTATGATCAACTTTTCCTTCATTTCGATGCATATTCCTTAATTTTGATGCTCAATCGCTTGTTATAATCAACATTTCCTTCCTTTCGATGCATATTCCTTCATTTTGTTCTCATTTGGTTGTCATGATCAACATTTCCTTCATTACGATGCATATTTCTTCATTTTGATGCACATTCGAATGTTATGATCACCATTTCCTTTGTTTAGATGTATATTCCTTCATTTTTATGTTCATATGCATGTTATGATCGACATATCCTTCGTTTCAATACATATCTCCTTCATTTTGATGCTCATTCGTTTTATATGATCAACATTTCCTTCGTTTCGATACATATTCCGTCATTTTGATCCTCATTTGCTAGTTATTATCAACATTTCCTTTGCTTCGATGCATATTTCCTTCATTTTGATGCCCATTCGCTTGATATGATCAACATTTCCTTCGTTTCGATACATATTCCTTCATTTTGACCCTCACTCGCTTGTTATTATCAACATTTCCTTCATTTTGATGCTCATTCACATGTTATAATCAACATTTACTTCGTTTCGATACATATTTCTTTCATTCTGATGCCCATTCGCTTGTTATGACAAACATTTACTTCGTTTCGATTCATATTCCTTCATTTTAATGTTCATTCGCTAGTTATGATCAAAATTTCCTTTGTTTCGATGCATATTCTTTCATTTTGATGCCCATTTGTCTGTTATGATCAACATTTCCTTTGTTTCGATGCACATTTCCTTCATTTTGATGCTCAATTCGCTTGTTATGATCAATATTTCCTTCATTTCGATGCAGGTTTCCTTCATTTTGATGCTCATTCTCTTGTTATGATCAACATTTCATTCGTTTCGATGCATATTTCCTTCATTTTGATGCTCATTCTCCTTTTATGATCAACTTTTCCTTCGTTTCGATGCATATTCCCTTAATTTTGATGCTCAATAGCTTGTTATGATCAACATTTCCTTCCTTTCGATGCATATTCCTTCATTTTGATTTTCATTTGCTTGTCATGATCAACAATTCCTTCATTCCGATGCATATTTCTTCATTTTGATGCACATTCGAATGTTATGATCACTATTTCCTTTGTTTAGATGCATATTCCTTCATTTTGATGTTCATATGCATGTTATGATCAACATATCCTTCGTTTCAATGCATATCTCCTTCATTTTGATGCCCATTCATTTTATATGATCAACATTTCCTTCGTTTCGATACATATTCCGTCATTTTGATCCTCATTTGCTAGTTATTTTGATCCTCATTTGCTAGTTATTATCAACATTTCCTTTGCTTCGATGCATATTTCCTTCATTTTGATGCCCATTCGCTTGATATGATCAACATTTCCTTCGTTTCGTTACATATTCCTTCATTTTGACCCTCACTCGCTTGTTATTATCAACATTTCCTTCATTTTGATGTTCATTCACATGTTATAATCAACATTTACTTCGTGTCGATACATATTTCTTTCATTTTGATGCCCATTCGCTTGTTATGACAAACATTTACTTCGTTTCGATTCATATTCCTTCATTTTAATGTTCATTCGCTTGTCATGATCAACATTTCCTTTGTTTCGATGCATATTCCTTCATTTTGATGCTCATTTGCCTGATATGATCAACATTTCCTTTGTTTTGATGCACATTTCCTTCATTTTGATGCTCAATTCGCTTGTTATGATCAATATTTCCTTCATTTCTATGCAGGTTTCCTTCATTTTGATGCTCATTTTCTCATTACGATTAATATTTCCTTCATTTTGATGCATATTTCCTTCATTTTGATGCTCATTCGCTTGTCATGATCAACATTTTCTTCGTTTCGATGCATATTTCCTTCATTTTGAAATGCTCATTCGCTTGTTATGATCAACATTTCCTTCATTTCTATGTAAATTCTTTCATTTAGATTCTCATTCGCATTTTGTGATCAATGTTTCCTTCATTTCGAAGCATATTTCCTTCATTTTGATTTTCATTCGCTTGTTATATGATCAACATTTCCTTCATTTCGATGTATATTCCTTCATTTTGATGCTCATTCGCTTGTTATTATTAATATTTCCTTCGGTTCGATTCATATTTCCTTCATTTTGATGCTCATTTTCTTGTTATGATCATCATTTCCTTAGTTTCGATGCACATTTCCTTCATTTTGATGCTCATTCGCTTGTTATGATCAACATTTACTACATTTCGATACATGTTTCCTTCATATTGATGCTCATTTTCTCATTACGACCAACATTTCCATCGTTTCGATGCATATTTCCTTCATTTTGATGATCATTTGCATGTCATGATCAACGTTTTCTTCGTTTCGATGCATATTTCCTTCATTTTGATGCTCATTCGCTTGTTATGATCAACATTTCCTTCGTTTCTATGCCAATTCGTTCATTTTGATTCTCATTTGCATGTTATGATCAATGTTTACTTCATTTTGAAGCATATTTCCTTCATTTTGATTCTTATTCGCTTGTTATATGATCAACATTTCCTTCATTTCGATGCATATTCCTTCATTTTGATGCTCATTCGCGTGTTATGATCAACATTTCCTTCGTTTCGATGCATATTTCCTTTATTTTAATGTTCATTCGCTTGTTATGATCAACATTTCCTTCGTTTCGATGCATATTCCTTCATTTTGATGCTCATTCACATGTTATGATCAACATTTTCTTCGTTTTGATGCATATTTCCTTCATTTTGATGCCCATTCGCTTTATATGATCAACATTTCCTTCGTTTCGATACATATTCCATCATTTTGATCCTCATTCTCTTGTTATTATCAACATTTCCTTCGCTTCGATGTATATTTCCTTCATTTTGATGCTCATTCACTTGTTATGATCAACATTTCCTTCGTTTCGATGCATATTTCCTTAATTTTGATGCCCATTCGCTTTATATGATCAACATTTCCTTCGTTTCGATACATATTCTGTCATTTTGATGCTCATTCGCTTGTTATGATCAACATTTTCTTTGTTTCGATGCATATTTCCTACATTTTGATGCTCATATGCTTGTTATGATCGCCATTTCCTTCATTTCAATGCAAATTCCTTCATTTTGATTCTCATTTGCATGCTATGATCAATGTTTCATTCGTTTCGAAGCATATTTCCTTCATTTTGATTCTCATTCTCTTGTTATATGATCAACATTTTCTTCGTTTCGATGCATGTTCCTTCATTTTTAAGCTCATTCGCGTGATACGATCAACAATTCCTTCATTTCGATGCATATTTCTTTCATTTTGATGCCCATTTGCTTGATATGATTATCATTTCATTCGTTTGGATACATATTCCGTCATTTTGATCCTCATTCGCTTTTAATTATCAACATTTCCTTCGCTTTGATGCATATTTCCTTCATTTTGATGCTCATTCGCTAGATATGATCAACATTTCCTTCGTTTCGACGCACATTTCCTTCATTTTGATGCTCGTTCGCTTGTTATGATCAACATTTCCTTCTTTTCGACGCATGTTTCCTTCATTTTGTTGCTCATTCTCTCATTACGATCAACATTTCCTTCGTTTCGATGCATATTTACTTCATTTTGATGCACATTCACTTGTTATGATCAACATTTTCTACGTTTCGATGCATATTTCCTACATTTTGATGCTCATATGCTTGTTATGATTGCCATTTCCTTCGTTTTGATGCAAATTCTTTCATTTTGATTCTCATTCGCATGTTATGATCAACGTTTCCTTCGTTTCGAAGCATATTTCCTTCATTTTGATTCTCATTCTCTTGTTTTATGATAAACATTTTCTTCGTTTCGATGCATGTTCCTTCATTTTGATGCTCATTCGCGTTTTATGATCAATATTTCCTTCATTTCGTTGCATATTTCTTTCATTTTGATGCACATTCGCTTGTTATGATAAACATTTCATTCATTTCGATACATATTCCTTAATTTTAATGCTCATTCGCTTGTTATGATCAACATTTCTTTCGTTTAGATGCATATTCCTTCATTTTATGCTCATTCGTATGTTATGATCAACATTTCCTTCATTTCGATTCATATTTCCTTCATTTTTATGCTCATTCGCATGTTATGATAAATGTTTGCTTCGTTTCAATGCATATTGCTTCATTTTGATGCACATTGGCTTGTTATGATCTACATTTCCTTCATTTCGATGCATATTTCCTTTATTTTGATGCTCATTCGCATGTTATGATCAACATTTCCTTCGTTTCGATGCATATTTCCTTCATTTTGATGCTCATTCGTTTGTTATGATCAACATTTCTTTAGTTACGACACATATTTCCTTCATTTGATGCTCATTCGCTTGTTATATGATCAAGTTTCAATGCATATTCCTTCATTTTGATGCTCATTCGCATGTTATAATCAACATTTACTTCGTTTCGATACATATTTCTTTCATTTTGACGCCCATTCGCTTGTTATGTAAAACATTTACTTCGTTTCTATTCATATTCCTTCAATTTAATGTTATTTGCTTGTTATGATCAACATTTCCTTTGTTTCGATGCATTTTCCTTCATTTTGATGCTCATTTGCATGTTATGATCAATATTTCCTTCGTTTCGATGCATATTTCCTTCATTTTGATGCTCATTCTCCTTTTATGATCAACTTTTCCTTCGTTTCGATGCATATTCCCTTAATTTTGATGCTCAATCTCTTGTTATAATCAACATTTCCTTCCTTTCGATGCATATTCCTTCATTTTGATCTCATTTGCTTGTCATGATCAACATTTCCTTCATTACGATGCATATTTCTTCATTTTAATGCACATTCGAATGTTATGATCACCATTTCCTTTGTTAAGATGCATATTCCTTCATTTTGATGTTCATATGCATGTTATGATCAATATATCCTTCGTTTCGATGCATATCTCCTTCATTTTGATGCCCATTCGTTTTATATGATCAACATTTCCTTCGTTTTGATACATATTCCATCATTTTGATCCTCATTTGCTAGTTATTATCAACATTTCCTTTGCTTCGATGCATATTTCCTTCATTTTGATGCCCATTCGCTTGATATGATCAACATTTCCTTCGTTTCGATATATATTCCTTCATTTTGACCCTCACTCGCTTGTTATTATCAACATTTCCTTCATTTTGAGGCTCATTCACATGTTATAATCAACATTTACTTCGTTTCGATACATATTTCTTTCATTTTGATGCCCATTCGCTTGTTATGACAAACATTTACTTCATTTCGATTCATATTCCTTCATTTTAATGTTCATTCGCTTGTTATGATCAATATTTCCTTTGTTTCGATGTATATTCCTTCATTTTGATGCTCATTTGCCTGTTATGATCAACATTTCCTTTGTTTCGATGCACATTTCCTTTACTTTGATGCTCAATTCTCTTGTTATGATCAATTTTTCCTTCATTTCGATGCAGGTTTCCTTCATTTCGATGCTCATTCTCTTGTTATGATCAACATTTCATTCGTTTCGATGCATATTTCCTTCATTTTGATGCTCATTCTCCTTTTATGATCAACTTTTCCTTCGTTTCGATGCATATTCCCTTAATTTTGATGCTCAATCGCTTGTTATGATCAACATTTCCTTCCTTTCGATGTATATTCCTTCATTTTGATTCTCATTTGCTTGTCATGATCAACATTTCCTTTATTACGATGCATATTTCTTCATTTTGATGCACATTCGAATGTTATGATCGCCATTTCCTTTGTTTAGATGCATATTCCTTCATTTTGATTTTCATATGCATGTTATGATCAACATATCTTCGTTTCAATATATATCTCCTTCATTTTGATGCCCATTCGTTTTATATGATCAACATTTACTTCGTTTCGATACATATTCCTTCATTTTGATCCTCATTTGCTAGTTATTATCAACATTTCCTTTGCTTCGATGCATATTTCTTTCATTTTGATGCTCATTCGCTTGATATGATCAACATTTCCTTCGTTTCGATACATATTCCTTCATTTTGACCCTCACTCGCTTGTTATTATCAACATTTCCTTCATTTTGATGCTCATTCACATGTTATAATCAACATATACTTCATTTCGATACATATTTCTTTCATTTTGATGCCCATTCGCTTGTTATGACAAACATTTACTTCATTTCGATTCATATTCCTTAATTTTAATGTTCATTCGCTTGTTATGATCAACATTTCCTTTGTTTCGATGCATATTCCTTCATTTTGATGCTCATTTGCCTGTTATGATTAACATTTCCTTTGTTTCGATGAACATTTCCTTCATTTTGATGCTCAATTCGCTTGTTGTGATCAATATTTCCTTCATTTCGATGCAGGTTTCCTTCATTTTGATGCTCAATCGCTTGTTATGATCAACATTTCCTTCCTTTCGATGCATATTCCTTCATTTTGATTCTCATTTGTTTGTCATGATCAACAATTCCTTCATTCCGATGCATATTTCTTCATTTTGATGCACATTCGAATGTTATGATCACCATTTCCTTTGTTTAGATGCATATTCCTTCATTTTGATGTTCATATGCATGTTATGATCAACATATCCTTCGTTTCAATGCATATCTCCTTCATTTTGATGCCCATTCGTTTTATATGATCAACATTTCCTTCGTTTCGATTCATATTCCGTCATTTTGATCCTCATTTGCTAGTTATTATCAACATTTCCTTTGCTTCGATGCATATTTCCTTCATTTTGATGCCCATTCGCTTGATATGATCAACATTTCCTTCGTTTCGATATATATTCCTTCATTTTGACCCTCACTCGCTTGTTATTATCAACATTTCCTTCATTTTGATGCTCATTCACATGTTATAATCAACATTTACTTCGTGTCGATACATATTTCTTTCATTTTGATGCCCATTCGCTTGTTATGACAAACATTTACTTCGTTTCGATTCATATTCCTTCATTTTAATGTTCATTCGCTTGTCATGATCAACATTTCCTTTGTTTCGATGCATATTCCTTCATTTTGATGCTCATTTGCCTGTTATGATCAACATTTCCTTTGTTTTGATGCACATTTCCTTCATTTTGATGCTCAATTCGATTGTTATGATCAATATTTCCTTCATTTCGATGTAGGTTTCCTTCATTTTGATGCTCATTTTCTCATTACGATTAATATTTCCTTCGTTTTGATGCATATTTCCTTCATTTTGATGCTCATTCGCTTGTCATGATCAACATTTTCTTCGTTTCGATGCATATTTCCTTCATTTTGAAATGCTCATTCGCTTGTTATGATCAACATTTCCTTCATTTCTATGTAAATTCTTTCATTTAGATTCTCATTCGCATGTTGGGATCAATGTTTCCTTCATTTCGAAGCATATTTCCTTCATTTTGATTCTCATTCGCTTGTTATATGATCAACATTTCCTTCATTTTGATGCATATTCCTTCATTTTGATGCTCATTCGCTTGTTATTATTAATATTTCCTTCGGTTCGATGCATATTTCCTTCATTTTGACGCTCATTTTCTTGTTATGATCATCATTTCCTTAGTTGCGATGCACATTTCCTTCATTTCGATGCTCATTCGCTTGTTATGATCAACATTTACTTCATTTCGATGCATGTTTCCTTCATATTGATGCTCATTTTCTCATTACGATCAACATTTCCATCGTTTCGATGCATATTTCCTTCATTTTGATGATCATTTGCTTGTCATGATCAACGTTTTCTTCGTTTCGATGCATATTTCCTTCATTTTGATGCTCATTCGCTTGTTATGATCAACATTTCCTTCGTTTCTATGCAAATTCGTTCATTTTGATTCTCATTCGCATGTTATGATCAATGTTTCCTTCATTTTGAAGCATATTTCCTTCATTTTGAAGCATATTTCCTTCATTTTGATTCTTATTCGCTTGTTATATGATCAACATTTCCTTCATTTCGATGCATATTCCTTCATTTTTATGCTCATTCGCGTGTTATGATCAACATTTCCTTCGTTTCGATGCATATTTCCTTTATTTTAATGTTCATTCGCTTGTTATGATCAACATTTCCTTCGTTTCGATGCATATTCCTTCATTTTGATGTTCATTCACATGTTATGATCAACATTTTCTTCGTTTTGATGCATATTTCCTTCATTTTGATGCCCATTCGCTTTATATGATCAACATTTCCTTTGTTTCGATACATATTCCATCATTTTGATCCTCATTCTCTTGTTATTATCAACATTTCCTTCGCTTCGATGTATATTTCCTTCATTTTGATGCTCATTCACTTGTTATGATCAACATTTCCTTCGTTTCGATGCATATTTCCTTAATTTTGATGCCCATTCGCTTTATATGATCAACATTTCCTTCGTTTATATACATATTCTGTCATTTTGATGCTCATTCGCTTGTTATGATCAACATTTTCTTTGTTTCGATGCATATTTCCTACATTTTGATGCTCATATGCTTGTTATGATCGCCATTTCCTTCATTTCAATGCAAATTCCTTCATTTTGATTCTCATTTGCATGCTATGATCAATGTTTCCTTCGTTTCGAAGCATATTTCCTTCATTTTGATTCTCATTCTCTTGTTATATGATCAACATTTCCTTCATTTCGATGCATGTTCTTTCATTTTTAAGCTCATTCGCGTGATACGATCAACAATTCCTTCGTTTCGATGCATATTTCTTTCATTTTGATGCCCATTTGCTTGATATGATTATCATTTCATTCGTTTGGATACATATTCCGTCATTTTGATCCTCATTCGCTTTTTATTATCAACATTTCCTTCGCTTTGATGCATATTTCCTTCATTTTGATGCTCATTCGCTAGATATGATCAACATTTCCTTCGTTTCGACGCACATTTCCTTCATTTTGATCTCGTTCGCTTGTTATGATCAATATTTCCTTCTTTTCGACGCATGTTTCCTTCATTTTGTTGCTCATTCTCTTATTACGATCAACATTTCCTTCGTTTCGATGCATATTTACTTCATTTTGATGCTCATTCGCTTGTTATGATCAACATTTTCTACGTTTCGATGCATATTTCCTACATTTTGATGCTCATATGCTTGTTATGATTGCCATTTCCTTCGTTTTGATGCAAATTCTTTCATTTTGATTCTCATTCGCATGTTATGATCAACGTTTCCTTTGTTTCGAAGCATATTTCCTTCATTTTGATTCTCATTCTCTTGTTTTATGATAAACATTTTCTTCGTTTCGATGCATGTTCCTTCATTTTGATGCTCATTCGCGTTTTATGATCAATATTTCCTTCGTTTCGTTGCATATTTCTTTCATTTTGATGCTCATTCGCTTGTTATGATAAACATTTCATCCGTTTCGATACATATTCCTTAATTTTAATGCTCATTCGCTTGTTATGATCAACATTTCTTTCGTTTAGATGCATATTCCTTCATTTTGATGCTCATTCGTTTGTTATGATCAACATTTCCTTCATTTCGATTCATATTTCCTTCATTTTTATTCTCATTCGCATGTTATGATAAATGTTTGCTTCGTTTCAATGCATATTGCTTCATTTTGATTCACATTGGCTTGATATGATCTACATTTCTTTCGTTTCGATGCATATTTCCTTTATTTTGATGCTCATTCGCATGTTATGATCAACATTTCCTTCGTTTCGATGCATATTTCCTTCATTTTGATGCTCATTCGTTAGTTATGATCAACATTTCTTTGGTTACGACACATATTTCCTTCATTTGATGCTCATTCGCTTGTTATATGATCAAGTTTCAATGCATATTCCTTCATTTTGATGCTCATTCGCATGTTATAATCAACATTTACTTCGTTTCGATACATATTTCTTTTATTTTGATGCCCATTCGCTTGTTATGAAAAACATTTACTTCGTTTCTATTCATATTCCTTCAATTTAATGTTATTTGCTTGTTATGATCAACATTTCCTTTGTTTCGATGCATTTTCCTTCATTTTGATGCTCATTTGCATGTTATGATCAACATTTCCTTCATTTCGATGCATATTCCTTCATTTTGATTCTCATTTGCTTGTCATGATCAACAATTCCTTCATTCCGATGCATATTTCTTCATTTTGATGCACATTCGAATGTTATGATCACCATTTCCTTTGTTAAGATGCATATTCCTTCATTTTGATGTTCATATGCATGTTATGATCAATATATCCTTCGTTTCGATGCATATCTCCTTCATTTTGATGCCCATTCGTTTTATATGATCAACATTTCCTTCGTTTCGATACATATTCCATCATTTTGATCCTTATTTGCTAGTTATTATCAACATTTCCTTTGCTTCGATGCATATTTCCTTCATTTTGATGCCCATTCGCTTGATATGATCAACATTTCCTTCGTTTCGATACATATTCCTTCATTTTGACCCTCCGTCGCTTGTTATTATCAACATTTCCTTCATTTTGATGCTCATTCACATGTTATAATCAACATTTATTTCGTTTCGATACATATTTCTTTCATTCTGATGCCTATTCGCTTGTTATGACAAACATTTACTTCGTTTCGATTCATATTCCTTCATTTTAATGTTCATTCGCTTGTTATGATCAACATTTCCTTTGTTTCGATGCATATTCCTTCATTTGATGCTCATTTGCCTGTTATGATCAACATTTCCTTTGTTTCGATGCACATTTCCTTTACTTTGATGCTCAATTCACTTGTTATGATCAATATTTCCTTCATTTCGATGCAGGTTTCCTTCATTTTGATGCTCATTCTCTTGTTATGATCAACATTTCATTCGTTTCAATGCATATTTCCTTCATTTTGATGCTTATTCTCCTTTTATGATCAACTTTTCCTTCGATTCGATGCATATTCCCTTAATTTTGATGCTCAATCGCTTGTTATGATCAACATTTCCTTCCTTTCGATGTATATTCCTTCATTTTGATTCTCATTTGCTTGTCATGATCAACATTTCCTTCATTACGATGCATATTTCTTCATTTTGATGCACATTCGAATGTTATGATCGCCATTTCCTTTGTTTAGATGCATATTCCTTCATTTTGATGTTCATATGCATGTTATGATCAACATATCCTTCGTTTAAATACATATCTCCTTCATTTTGATGCCCATTCGTTTTATATGATAAACATTTACTTCGTTTCGATACATATTCCTTCATTTTGATCCTCATTTGCTAGTTATTATCAACATTTCCTTTGCTTCGATGCATATTTCTTTCATTTTGATGCTCATTCGCTTGATATGATCAACATTTCCTTCGTTTCGATACATATTCCTTCATTTTGACCCTCACTCGCTTGTTATTATCAACATTTCCTTCATTTTGATGTTCATTCACATGTTATAATCAACATATACTTCATTTCGATACATATTTCTTTCATTTTGATGCCCATTCGCTTGTTATGACAAACATTTACTTCATTTCGATTCATATTCCTTAATTTTAATGTTCATTCGCTTGTTATGATCAACATTTCCTTTGTTTCGATGCATATTCCTTCATTTTGATGCTCATTTGCCTGTTATGATTAACATTTCCTTTGTTTCGATGAACATTTCCTTCATTTTGATGCTCAATTCGCTTGTTATGATCAATATTTCCTTTATTTCGATGAAGGTTTCCTTCATTTTGATGCTCATTCTCTTGTTATGATCAACATTTCATTCGTTTCGATGCATATTTCCTTCATTTTGATGCTCATTCTCCTTTTATGATCAACTTTTCCTTCGTTTCGATGCATATTCCCTTAATTTTGATGCTCAATCGCTTGTTATGATCAACATTTCCTTCCTTTCGATGCATATTCCTTCATTTTGATTCTCATTTGCTTGTCATGATCAACAATTCCTTCATTCCGATGCATATTTCTTCATTTTGATGCACATTCGAATGTTATGATCACCATTTCCTTTGTTTAGATGCATATTCCTTCATTTTGATGTTCATATGCATGTTATGATCAACATATCCTTCGTTTCAATGCATATCTCCTTCATTTTGATGCCCATTCGTTTTATATGATCAACATTTCCTTTGTTTCGATACATATTCCGTCATTTTGATCCTCATTTGCTAGTTATTATCAACATTTCCTTTGCTTCGATGCATATTTCCTTCATTTTGATGCCCATTCGCTTGATATGATCAACATTTCCTTCGTTTCGATACATATTCCTTCATTTTGACCCTCACTCGCTTGTTATTATCAACATTTCCTTCATTTTGATGCTCATTCACATGTTATAATCAACATTTACTTCGTGTCGATACATATTTCTTTCATTTTGATGCCCATACGCTTGTTATGACAAACATTTACTTCGTTTCTATTCATATTCCTTCATTTTAATGTTCATTCGCTTGTCATGATCAACATTTCCTTTGTTTCGATGCATATTCCTTCATTTTGATGCTCATTTGCCTGTTATGATCAACATGTCCTTTGTTTTGATGCACATTTCCTTCATTTTGATGCTCAATTCGCTTGTTATGAAAATATTTCCTTCATTTCGATGCAGGTTTCCTTCATTTTGATGCTCATTTTCTCATTACGATTAATATTTCCTTCGTTTTGATGCATATTTCCTTCATTTTGATGCTCATTCGCTTGTCATGATCAACATTTTCTTCGTTTCGATGCATATTTCCTTCATTTTGAAATGCTCATTCGCTTGTTATGATCAACATTTCCTTCATTTCTATGTAAATTCTTTCATTTAGATTCTCATTCGCATGTTGTGATCAATGTTTCCTTCATTTCGAAGCATATTTCCTTCATTTTGATTCTCATTCGCTTGTTATATGATCAACATTTCCTTTATTTCGATGCATATTCCTTCATTTTGATGCTCATTCACTTGATATAATTAATATTTCCTTCGGTTCGATGCATATTTCCTTCATTTTAATGCTCATTTTCTTGTTATGATCATCATTTCCTTAGTTTCGATGCACATTTCCTTCATTTTGATGCTCATTCGCTTGTTATGATCAACATTTACTTCATTTCGATGCATGTTTCCTTCATATTGATGCTCATTTTCTCATTACGATCAACATTTCCATCGTTTCGATGCATATTTCCTTCATTTTGATGATCATTTGCTTGTCATGATCAACGTTTTATTCGTTTCGATGCATATTTCCTTCATTTTGATGCTCATTCGCTTGTTATTATCACCATTTCCTTCGTTTCTATGCAAATTCATTCATTTTGATTCTCATTCGCATGTTATGATCAATGTTTCCATCATTTTGAAGCATATTTCCTTCATTTTGATTCTTATTCGCTTGTTATATGATCAACATTTCCTTCATTTCGATGCATATTCCTTCATTTTTATGCTCATTCGCGTGTTATGATCAACATTTCCTTCGTTTCGATGCATATTTCCTTTATTTT
>JAHCLQ010000405.1:0-56267 GCA_023678885.1 Pogostemon cablin
GATGGGCATCAAAATGAAGGAGATATGCATTGAAACGAAGGATATGTTGATCATAACATGCATATGAACATCAAAATGAAAGAATATGCATCTAAACAAAGGAAATGGTGATCATAACATTCGAATGTGCATCAAAATGAAGAAATATGCATCGGAATGAAGGAAATGTTGATCATGACAAGCAAATGAGAATCAAAATGAAGGAATATGCATCGAAAGGAAGGAAATATTGATCATAACAAGCGATTGAGCATCAAAATTAAGGGAATATGCATCGAAACGAAGGAAAAGTTGATCATAAAAGGAGAATGAGCATCAAAATGAAGGAAATATGCATCGAAACGAAGGAAATGTTGATCATAACATGCAAATGAGCATCAAAATGAAGGAAAATGCATCGAAACAAAGGAAATGTTGATCATAACAAGCAAATAACATTAAATTGAAGGAATATGAATAGAAACGAAGTAAATGTTTTTCATAACAAGTGAATGGGCATCAAAATGAAAGAAATATGTATCGAAACGAAGTAAATGTTGATTATAACATGCGAATGAGCATTAAAATGAAGGAATATGCATTGAAACTTGATCATATAACAAGCGAATGAGCATCTAATGAAGGAAATGTGTCGTTACTAAAGAAATGTTGATCATAACAAACGAATGAGCATCAAAATGAAGGAAATATGCATCGAAACGAAGGAAATATTGTTCATAACATGCGAATGAGCATCAAAATAAAGGAAATATGCATCGAAACGAAGGAAATGTAGATCATAACAAGCCAATGTTCATCAAAATGAAGCAATATGCATTGAAACGAAGAAAACATTTATCATAACATGCGAATGAGCATAAAAATGAAGGAAATATGAATCGAAATGAAGGAAATGTTGATCATAACTACGAATGAGCATCAAAATGAAGGAATATGCATCTAAACGAAAGAAATGTTGATCATAACAAGCAAATGAGCATTAAAATTAAGGAATATGTATCGAAACGAATGAAATGTTTATCATAACAAGCGAATGGGCATCAAAATGAAAGAAATATGCATCAAAATGAAGGAGATATGCATCAAAATGAAGGAGATATGCATCAAAATGAAGGAATATGCATCTTAACAAAGGAAATGGTGATCATAACATTCGAATGTGCATTAAAATGAAGAAATATGCATCGTAATGAAGGAAATATTGATTATTACAAGCAAATGAGATCAAAATGAAAGAATATGCATCGAAATGAAGGAAATGTTGATCATAACAAGCGATTGAGCATCAAAATTAAGGGAATATGCATCGAAACGAAGGAAAAGTTGATCATAAAAGGAGAATGAGCATCAAAATGAAGGAAATTTGCATCGAAACGAAGGAAATGTTGATCATAACATGCAAATGAGCATCAAAATGAAGGAAAATGCATCGAAACAAAGGAAATGTGGATCATAACAAGCAAATAACATTAAATTGAAGGAATATGAATAGAAACGAAGTAAATGTTTTTCATAACAAGAGAATGGGCATCAAAATGAAAGAAATATGTATCGAAACGAAGTAAATGTTGATTATAACATGCGAATGAGCATCAAAATGAAGGAATATGCATTGAAACTTGATCATATAACAAGCGAATGAGCATCAAATGAAGGAAATATGTGTCGTAACTAAAGAAATGTTGATCATAACAAACGAATGAGCATCAAAATGAAGGAAATATGCATCGAAACGAAGGAAATGTTGATCATAACATGCGAATGAGCATCAAAATAAAGGAAATATGCATCGAAACGAAAGAAATGTAGATCATAACAAGCCAATGTGCATCAAAATGAAGCAATATTTCATAAAACGAAGCAAACATTTATCATAACATGCGAATGAGCATAAAAATGAAGGAAATATGAATCGAAATGAAGGAAATGTTGATCATAACATACGAATGAGCATCAAAATGAAGGAATATGCATCTAAACGAAAGAAATGTTGATCATAACAAGCGAATGAGCATTAAAATTAAGGAATATGTATCGAAACGAATGAAATGTTTATCATAACAAGCGAATGGGCATCAAAATGAAAGAAATATGCAACGAAACGAAGGAAATATTGATCATAAAACGCGAATGAGCATCAAAATGAAGGAACATGCATCGAAACGAAGAAAATGTTTATCATAAAACAAGAGAATGAGAATCAAAATGAAGGAAATATGCTTCGAAATGAAGGAAACGTTGATCATAACATGCGAATGAGAATCAAAATGAAAGAATTTGAATCAAAACGAAGGAAATGGCAATCATAACAAGCATATGAGCATCAAAATGTAGGAAATATGCATCGAAACGTAGAAAATGTTGATCATAACAAGCGAATGAGCATCAAAATGAAGTAAATATGCATCGAAACGAAGGAAATGTTGATCGTAATGAGAGAATGAGCAAAAAAATGAAGGAAACATGCGTCGAAAAGAAGGAAATGTTGATCATAACAATCGAACGAGCATCAAAATGAAGGAAATGTGCGTCGAAAAGAAGGAAATGTTGATCATATCTAGCGAATGAGCATCAAAATGAAGGAAATATGCATCAAAGCGAAGGAAATGTTGATAATAAAAAGCGAATGAGGATCAAAATGACGGAATATGTATCCAAACGAATGAAATGATAATCATATCAAGCAAATGGGCATCAAAATGAAAGAAATATGCATCGAAACGAAGGAATTGTTGATCGTATCACGCGAATGAGCTTAAAAATGAAGGAACATGCATCGAAACGAAGGAAATGTTGATCATATAACAAGAGAATGAGAATCAAAATGAAGGAAATATGCTTCGAAACGAAGGAAACATTGATCATAGCATGCAAATGAGAATCAAAATGAAGGAATTTGCATTGAAATGAATGAAATGGCGATCATAACAAGCATATGAGCATCAAAATGTAGGAAATATGCATCGAAACAAAGAAAATGTTGATCATAACAAGCGAATGAGCATCAAATGACAGAATATGTATAGAAACGAAGGAAATGTTGATCATTTAAAGCGAATGGGCATCAAAATTAAGGAAATATGCATCGAAACGAAGGAAATGTTGATCATAACAAGTGAATGAGCATCAAAATGAAGGAAATATACATCGAAGCGAAGGAAATGTTGATAATAACAAGAGAATGAGGATCAAAATGATGGAATATGTATCGAAACGAAGGAAATGTTGATCATATAAAGCGAATGGGCATCAAAATGAAGGAAATATGCATCAAAACGAAGAAAATGTTGATCATAACATGTGAATGAGCATCAAAATGAAGAAATATGCATCGAAACGAAGGAAATGTTGATCATAACAAGCGAATGAACATTAAAATAAAGGAAATATGCATCGAAACGAAGGAAATGTTGATCATAACACGCGAATGAGCATAAAAATGAAGGAATATGCATCGAAATGAAGGAAATGTTGATCATATAACAAGCGAATAAGAATCAAAATGAAGGAAATATGCTTCAAAATGAAGGAAACATTGATCATAACATGGGAATGAGAATCAAAATGAACGAATTTGCATAGAAACGAAGGAAATGTTGATCATAACAAGCGAATGAGCATCAAAATGAAGGAAATATGCATCGAAACGAAGAAAACGTTGATCATGACAAGCAAATGATCATCAAAATGAAGGAAATATGCATCGAAACGATGGAAATGTTGATCGTAATGAGAAAATGAGCATCAATATGAAGGAAACATGCATCGAAATGAAGTAAATGTTGATCATAACAAGCGAATGAGCATCAAAATGAAGGAAATGTGCATCGAAACTAAGGAAATGATGATCATAACAAGAAAATGAGCATCAAAATGAAGGAAATATGCATCGAACCGAAGGAAATATTAATAATAACAAGCGAATGAGCATCAAAATGAAGGAATATGCATCGAAATGAAGGAAATGTTGATCATATAACAAGCGAATGAGAATCAAAATGAAGGAAATATGCTTCGAAATGAAGAAACATTGATCACAACATGCGAATGAGAATCTAAATGAAAGAATTTACATAGAAATGAAGGAAATGTTGATCATAACAAGCGAATGAGCATTTCAAAATGAAGGAAATATGCATCGAAACGACGAAAATGTTGATCATGACAAGCGAATGAGCATCAAAATGAAGGAAATATGCATCAAAACGAAGGAAATATTAATCGTAATGAGAAAATGAGCATCAAAATGAAGGAAACCTGCATCGAAATGAAGGAAATATTGATCATAACAAGCGAATTGAGCATCAAAATGAAGGAAATGTGCATCAAAACAAAGGAAATGTTGATCATAATAGGCAAATGAGCATCAAAATGAAGGAATATGCATCGAAACAAAGGAAATGTTGATCATGACAAGCGAATGAACATTAAAATGAAGTAATATGAATCGAAACGAAGTAAATGTTTGTCATAACAAGCGAATGGGCATCAAAATGAAAGAAATATGTATCGACACGAAGTAAATGTTGATTATAACATGTGAATGAGCATCAAAATGAAGGAAATGTTGATAATAACAAGCGAGTGAGGGTCAAAATGAAGGAATATGTATCGAAACGAAGGAAATGTTGATCATATCAAGCGAATGGGCATCAAAATGAAGGAAATATGCATCGAAGCAAAGGAAATGTTGATAATAACTAGCAAATGAGGATCAAAATGACGGAATACGTATCGAAACGAAGGAAATGTTGATCATATAAAACGAATGGGCATCAAAATGAAGGAGATATGCATTGAAACGAAGGATATGTTGATCATAACATGCATATGAACATCAAAATGAAGGAATATGCATCTAAACAAAGGAAATGGTGATTATAACATTCGAATGTGCATCAAAATGAAGAAATATGCATCGGAATGAAGGAATTGTTGATCATGACAAGCAAATGAGAATCAAAATGAAGGAATATGCATCGAAAGGAAGGAAATGTTGATCATAACAAGCGATTGAGCATCAAAATTAAGGGAATATGCATCGAAACGAAGGAAAAGTTGATCATAAAAGGAGAATGAGGATCAAAATGAAGGAAATATGCATCGAAACGAATGAAATGTTGATCATAACAAGAGAATGAACATCAAAATGAAGGAAACCTGCATCGAAATGAAGGAAATATTGATCATAACAAGCGAATTGAGAATCAAAATGAAGGAGATGTTCATCGAAACAAAGGAAATGTTAATCATAACAGGCAAATGAGCATTAAAATGAAGGAATATGCATCGAAACAAAGGAAATGTTGATCATAACAAGCGAATGAACATTAAAATTAAGGAATATGAATCGAAATGAAGTAAATGTTTGTCATAACAAGCGATTGGGCATCAAAATGAAATAAATATGTATCGAAATGAAGTATATGTTGATTATAACATGTGAATGAGCATCAAAATGAAGGAAATGTTGATAATAACAAGCGAGTGAGGGTCAAAATGAAGGAATATGTATCGAAACGAAGGAAATGTTGATCATATCAAGCGAATGAGCATCAAAATGAAAGAAATATGCATCGAAGCAAAGGAAATGTTGATAATAACTAGCAAATGATGATCAAAATGAAGGAATATGTATCGAAACGAAGTAAATGTTGATCATATAAAACGAATGGGCATCAAAATGAAGGAGATATGTATTGTAACAAAGGATATGTTGATCATAACATGCATATGAACATCAAAATGAAGGAATATGCATCAAAACAAAGGAAATGGCGATCATAACATTCGAATGTGCATCAAAATGAAGAAATATGCATCGTAATGAAGGAAATGTTGATCATGACAAGCAAATGAGAATCAAAATGAAGGAATATACATCGAAAGGAAGGAAATGTTGATCATAACAAGCGATTGAGCATCAAAATTAAGGGAATATGCATCGAAACGAAGGAAAAGTTGATCATAAAAGGAGAATGAGCATCAAAATGAAGGAAATATGCATCGAAACGAATGAAATGTTGATCATAACAAGAGAATGAGCATCAAAATGAAGGAAACCTGCATCGATATGAAGGAAATATTGATCATAACAAGCGAATTGAGCATCAAAGTAAAGGAAATGTGCATCGAAACAAAGGAAATGTTGATCATAACAGGCAAATGAGCATCAAAATGAAGGAATATGCATCGAAACAAAGGAAATGTTGATCATAACAAGCGAATGAACATTAAAATGGAGGAATATGAATCGAAACGAAGTAAATGTTTGTCATAACAAGCGAATGGGCATCAAAATGAAAGAAATATGTATCGAAACGAAGTAAATGTTGATTATAACATGTGAATGAGCATCAAAATGAAGGAAATGTTGATAATAACAAGCGAGTGAGGGTCAAAATGAAGGAATATGTATCGATACGAAAGAAATGTTGATCATATCAAGCGAATGGGCATCAAAATGAAGGAAATATGCATCGAAGCAAAGGAAATGTTGATAATAACTAGCAAATGAGGATCAAAATGACGGAATATGTATCGAAACGAAGGAAATGTTGATCATATAAAACGAATGGACATCAAAATGAAGGAGATATGCATCGAAACGAAGGATATATTGATCATAACATGCATATGAACATCAAAATGAAGGAATATGCATCTTAACAAAGGAAATGGTGATCATAACATTCGAATGTGCATTAAAATGAAGAAATATGCATCGTAATGAAAGAAATGTTGATCATGACAAGCAAATGAGATCAAAATGAAGGAATATGCATCAAAAGGAAGGAAATGTTGATCATAACAAGCGATTGAGCATCAAAATTAAGGGAATATGCATCGAAACGAAGGAAAAGTTGATCATAAAAGGAGAATGAGCATCAAAATGAAGGAAATATGCATCGAAACGAAGGAAATGTTGATCATAACATGCAAATGAGCATCAAAATGAAGGAAAATGCATCGAAACAAAGGAAATGTTGATCATAACAAGCAAATAACATTAAATTGAAGGAATATGAATAGAAACGAAGTAAATGTTTTTCATAACAAGCGAATGGGCATCAAAATGAAAGAAATATGTATCGAAACGAAGTAAATGTTGATTATAACATCCGAATGAGCATCAAAATGAAGGAATATGCATTGAAACTTGATCATATAACAAGCGAATGAGCATCAAATGAAGGAAATATGTGTCGTAACTAAAGAAATGTTGATCATAACAAACGAATGAGCATCAAAATGAAGGAAATATGCATCGAAACGAAGGAAATGTTGATCATAACATGCGAATGAGCATCAAAATAAAGGAAATATGCATCGAAACGAAGGAAATGTTGATCGTAATGAGAGAATGAGCAACAAAATGAAGGAAACATGCGTCGAAAAGAAGGAAATGTTGATCATAACAAGCGAACGAGCATCAAAATGAAGGAAATGTGCGTCGAAACGAAGGAAATGTTGATCATATCTAGCGAATGAGCATCAAAATGAAGGAAATATGCATCAAAGCGAAGGAAATGTTGATAATAAAAAGCGAATGAGGATCAAAATGACGGAATATGTATCCAAACGAGTGAAATGATAATCATATCAAGCAAATGGGCATCAAAATGAAAGAAATATGCATCGAAACGAAGGAATTGTTGATCGTATCACGCGAATGAGCTTAAAAATAAAGGAACATGCATCGAAACGAAGGAAATGTTGATCATATAACAAGAGAATGAGAATCAAAATGAAGGAAATATGCTTCGAAACGAAGGAAACATTGATCATAGCATGCAAATGAGAATCAAAATGAAGGAATTTGCATTGAAATGAATGAAATGGCGATTATAACAAGCATATGAGCATCAAAATGTAGGAAATATGCATCGAAACAAAGAAAATGTTGATCATAACAAGCGAATGAGCATCAAAATGATAGAATATGTATAGAAACGAAGGAAATGTTGATCATATAAAGCGAATGGGCATCAAAATTAAGGAAATATGCATCGAAACGAAGGAAATGTTGATCATAACAAGTGAATGAGCATCAAAATGAAGGAAATATACATCGAAGCGAAGGAAATGTTGATAATAACAAGAGAATGAGGATCAAAATGATGGAATATGTATCGAAACGAAGGAAATGTTGATCATATAAAGCGAATGGGCATCAAAATGAAGGAAATATGCATCAAAACGAAGAAAATGTTGATCATAACATGTGAATGAGCATCAAAATGAAGGAATATGCATCGAAACGAAGGAAATGTTGATCATAACAAGCGAATGAACATTAAATAAAGGAAATATGCATCGAAACGAAGGAAATGTTGATCATAACACGCGAATGAGCATAAAAATGAAGGAATATGCATCGAAATGAAGGAAATATTGATCATATAACAAGCGAATAAGAATCAAAATGAAGGAAATATGCTTCAAAATGAAGGAAACATTGATCATAACATGCGAATGAGAATCAAAATGAACGAATTTGCATAGAAACGAAGGAAATGTTGATCATAACAAGCGAATGAGCATCAAAATGAAGGAAATATGCATCGAAATGAAGAAAACGTTGATCATGACAAGCAAATGATCATCAAAATGAAGGAAATATGCATCGAAACGATGGAAATGTTGATCGTAATGAGAAAATGAGCATCAATATGAAGGAAACATGCATCGAAATGAAGTAAATGTTGATCATAACAAGCGAATGAGCATCAAAATGAAGGAAATGTGCATCGAAACTAAGGAAATGATGATCATAACAAGAAAATGAGCATCAAAATGAAGGAAATATACATCGAACCGAAGGAAATATTAATAATAACAAGCGAATGAGCATCAAAATGAAGGAATATGCATCGAAATGAAGGAAATGTTGATCATATAACAAGCGAATGAGAATCAAAATGAAGGAAATATGCTTCGAAATGAAGGAAACATTGATCACAACATGCGAATGAGAATCTAAATGAAAGAATTTACATAGAAATGAAGGAAATGTTGATCATAACAAGCGAATGAGCATTTCAAAATGAAGGAAATATGCATCGAAACGAAGAAAATGTTGATCATGACAAGCGAATGAGCATCAAAATTAAGGAAATATGCATCAAAACGAAGGAAATATTAATCGTAATGAGAAAATGAGCATCAAAATGAAGGAAACCTGCATCGAAATGAAGGAAATATTGATCATAACAAGCGAATTGAGCATCAAAATGAAGGAAATGTGCATCAAAACAAAGGAAATGTTGATCATAACAGGCAAATGAGCATCAAAATGAAGGAATATGCATCGAAACAAAGGAAATGTTGATCATGACAAGCGAATGAACATTAAAATGAAGTAATATGAATCGAAACGAAGTAAATGTTTGTCATAACAAGCGAATGGGCATCAAAATGAAAGAAATATGTATCGACACGAAGTAAATGTTGATTATAACATGTGAATGAGCATCAAAATGAAGGAAATATTGATAATAACAAGCGAGTGAGAGTCAAAATGAAGGAATATGTATCGAAACGAAGGAAATGTTGATCATATCAAGCGAATGGGCATCAAAATGAAGGAAATATGCATCGAAGCAAAGGAAATGTTGATAATAACTAGCAAATGAGGATCAAAATGACGGAATATGTATCGAAACGAAGGAAATGTTGATCATATAAAACGAATGGGCATCAAAATGAAGGAGATATGCATTGAAACGAAGGATATGTTGATCATAACATGCATATGAACATCAAAATGAAGGAATATGCATCTAAACAAAGGAAATGGTGATCATAACATTCGAATGTGCATAAAAATGAAGAAATATGCATCGGAATGAAGGAATTGTTGATCATGACAAGCAAATGAGAATCAAAATGAAGGAATATGCATCGAAAGGAAGGAAATGTTGATCATAACAAGCGATTGAGCATCAAAATTAAGGGAATAGGCATCGAAATGAAGGAAAAGTTGATCATAAAAGGAGAATGAGGATCAAAATGAAGGAAATATGCATCGAAACGAATGAAATGTTGATCATAACAAGAGAATGAGCATCAAAATGAAGGAAACCTGCATCGAAATGAAGGAAATATTGATCATAACAAGCGAATTGAGCATCAAAATGAAGGAAATGTTCATCGAAACAAAGGTAACGTTAATCATAACAGGCAAATGAGCATCAAAATGAAGGAATATGCATCGAAACAAAGGAAATATTGATCATAACAAGCGAATGAACATTAAAATTAAGGAATATGAATCGAAATGAAGTAAATGTTTGTCATAACAAGCGAATGGGCATCAAAATGAAATAAATATGTATCGAAATGAAGTATATGTTGATTATAACATGTGAATAAGCATCAAAATGAAGGAAATGTTGATAATAACAAGCGAGTGAGGGTCAAAATGAAGGAATATGTATCGAAACGAAGGAAATGTTGATCATATCAAGCGAATGAGCATCAAAATGAAAGAAATATGCATCGAAGCAAAGGAAATGTTGATAATAACTAGCAAATGAGGATCAAAATGAAGGAATATGTATCGAAACGAAGTAAATGTTGATCATATAAAACGAATGGGCATCAAAATGAAGGAGATATGTATTGAAACGAAGGATATGTTGATCATAACCTGCATATGAACATCAAAATGAAGGAATATGCATCTAAACAAAGGAAATGGCGATCATAACATTCGAATGTACATCAAAATGAAGAAATATGCATCGTAATGAAGGAAATGTTGATCATGACAATCAAATGAGAATCAAAATGAAGGAATATACATCGAAAGGAAGGAAATGTTGATCATAACAAGCGATTGAGCATCAAAATTAATGGAATATGCATCGAAATGAAGGAAAAGGTGATCATAAAAGGAGAATGAGCATCAAAATGAAGGAAATATGCATCGAAACGAATGAAATGTTGATCATAACAAGAGAATGAGCATCAAAATGAAGGAAACCTGCATCGAAATGAAGGAAATATTGATCATAACAAGCGAATTGAGCATCAAAGTAAAGGAAATGTGCATCGAAACAAAGGAAATGTTGATCATAACAGGCAAATGAGCATCAAAATGAAGGAATATGCATCGAAACAAAGGAAATGTTGATCATAACAAGCGAATTAACATTAAAATGAAGGAATATGAATCGAAACGAAGTAAATGTTTGTCATAACAAGCCAATGGGCATCAAAATGAAAGAAATATGTATCGAAACGAAGTAAATGTTGATTATAACATGTGAATGAGCATCAAAATGAAGGAAATGTTGACAATAACAAGCGAGTGAGGGTCAAAATGAAGGAATATGTATCGAAACGAAGGAAATATTGATCATATCAAGCGAATGGGCATCAAAATGAAGGAAATATGCATCGAAGCAAAGGAAATGTTGATAATAACTAGCAAATGAGGATCAAAATGACAGAATATGTATCGAAACGAAGGAAATGTTGATCATATAAAATGAATGGGCATCAAAATGAAGGAGATATGCATCGAAACGACGGTATATTGATCATAACATGCATATGAACATCAAAATGAAGGAATATGCATCTTAACAAAGGAAATGGTGATCATAACATTCGAATGTGCATTAAAATGAAGAAATATGCATCGTAATGAAGGAAATGTTGATCATGACAAGCAAATGAGATCAAAATGAAGGAATATGCATCGAAAGGAAGGAAATGTTGATCATAACAAGCGATTGAGCATCAAAATTAAGGGAATATGCATCGAAACGAAGGAAAAGTTGATCATAAAAGGAGAATGAGCATCAAAATGAAGGAAATATGCATCGAAACGAAGGAAATGTTGATCATAACATGCAAATGAGCATCAAAATGAAGGAAAATGCATCGAAACAAAGGAAATGTTGATCATAACAAGCAAATAACATTAAATTGAAGGAATATGAATAGAAACGAAGTAAATGTTTGTCATAACAAGCGAATGGGCATCAAAATGAAAGAAATACGTATCGAAACGAAGTAAATGTTGATTATAATATGTGAATGAGCATCAAAATGAAGGAAATGTTGATAATAACAAGTGAGTGAGGGTCAAAATGAAGGAATATGTATCGAAACGAAGGAAATGTTGATCATATCAAGCGAATGGGCATCAAAATGAAGGAAATATGCATCGAAGCAAAGGAAATGTTGATAATAACTAGCAAATGAGGATCAAAATGACGGAAAATGTATCGAAACGAAGGAAATGTTGATCATATAAAACGAATGGGCATCAAAATGAAGGAGATATGCATCGAAACGAAGGATATATTGATCATAACATGCTTATGAACATCAAAATGAAGGAATATGCATCTTAACAAAGGAAATGGTGATCATAACATTCGAATGTGAATTAAAATGAAGAAATATGCATCGTAATGAAGGAAATGTTGATCATGACAAGCAAATGAGATCAAAATGAAGGAATATGCATCGAAAGGAAGGAAATGTTGATCATAACAAGCGATTGAGCATCAAAATTAAGGGAATATGCATCGAAACGAAGGAAAAGTTGATCATAAAAGGAGAATGAGCATCAAAATGAAGGAAATATGCATCGAAACGAAGGAAATGTTGATCATAACATGCAAATGAGCATCAAAATGAAGGAAAATGCATCGAAACAAAGGAAATGTTGATCATAACAAGCAAATAACATTAAATTGAAGGAATATGAATAGAAACGAAGTAAATGTTTGTCATAACAAGCGAATGGGCATCAAAATGAAAGAAATACGTATCGAAACGAAGTAAATGTTGATTATAATATGTGAATGAGCATCAAAATGAAGGAAATGTTGATAATAACAAGTGAGTGAGGGTCAAAATGAAGGAATATGTATCGAAACGAAGGAAATGTTGATCATATCAAGCGAATGGGCATCAAAATGAAGGAAATATGCATCGAAGCAAAGGAAATGTTGATAATAACTAGCAAATGAGGATCAAAATGACGGAATATGTATCGAAACGAAGGAAATGTTGATCATATAAAACGAATGGGCATCAAAATGAAGGAGATATGCATCGAAACGAAGGATATATTGATCATAACATGCATATGAACATCAAAATGAAGGAATATGCATCTTAACAAAGGAAATGGTGATCATAACATTCGAATGTGAATTAAAATGAAGAAATATGCATCGTAATGAAGGAAATGTTGATCATGACAAGCAAATGAGATCAAAATGAAGGAATATGCATCGAAAGGAAGGAAATGTTGATCATAACAAGCGATTGAGCATCAAAATTAAGGGAATATGCATCGAAACGAAGGAAATGTTGATCATAACATGCAAATGAGCATCAAAATGAAGGAAAATGCATCGAAACAAAGGAAATGTTGATCATAACAAGCAAATAACATTAAATTGAAGGAATATGAATAGAAACGAAGTAAATGCTTTTCATAACAAGCGAATAGGCATCAAAATAAAAGAAATATGTATCGAAACGAAGTAAATGTTGATTATAACATGCGAATGAGCATCAAAATGAAGGAATATGCATTGAAACTTGATCATATAACAAGCGAATGAGCATCAAATGAAGGAAATATGTGTCGTAACTAAAGAAATGTTGATCATAACAAACGAATGAGCATCAAAATGAAGGAAATATGCATCGAAACGAAGGAAATGTTGATCATAACATGCGAATGAGCATCAAAATAAAGGAAATATGCATCGAAACGAAGGAAATGTAGATCATAACAAGCCAATGTGCATCAAAATGAAGCAATATGCATTGAAACGAAGCAAACATTTATCATAACATGCGAATGAGCATAAAAATGAAGGAAATATGAATCAAAATGAAGGAAATGTTGATCATAACATACGAATGAGCATCAAAATGAAGGAATATGCATCTAAACGAAAGAAATGTTGATCATAACAAGTGAATGAGCAATAAAATTAAGGAATATGTATCGAAACGAATGAAATGTTTATCATAACAAGCGAATGGGCATCAAAATGAAAGAAATATGCAACGAAATGAAGGAAATATTGATCATAAAACGCGAATGAGCATCAAAATGAAGGAACATGCATCGAAATGAAGAAAATGTTTATCATAAAACAAGAGAATGAGAATCAAAATGAAGGAAATATGCTTCGAAACGAAGGAAACGTTGATCATAACATGCGAATGAGAATCAAAATGAAAGAATTTGCATCAAAAAGAAGGAAATGGCAATCATAACAAGCATATGAGCATCAAAATGTAGGAAATATGCATCGAAACATAGAAAATGTTGATCATAACAAGCGAATGAGCATCAAAATGAAGTAAATATGCATCGAAACGAAGGAAATGTTGATCGTAATGAGAGAATGAGCAACAAAATGAAGGAAACATGCGTCGAAAAGAAGGAAATGTTGATCATAACAAGCGAACGAGCATCAAAATGAAGGAAATGTGCATCGAAACGAAGGAAATGTTGATCATATCTAGCGAATGAGCATCAAAATGAAGGAAATATGCATCAAAACGAAGGAAATGTTGATAATAAAAAGCGAATGAGGATCAAAATGACAGAATATGTATCCAAACGAATGAAATGATAATCATATCAAGCAAATGGGCATCAAAATGAAAGAAATATGCATCGAAACGAAGGAATTGTTGATCGTATCACGCGAATGAGCTTAAAAATGAAGGAACATGCATCGAAACGAAAAAAATGTTGATCATATAACAAGAGAATGAGAATCAAAATGAAGGAAATATGCTTCGAAACGAAGGAAACATTGATCATAGCATGCAAACGAGAATCAAAATGAAGGAATTTGCATTGAAATGAAGGAAATGGCGATCATAACAAGCATATGAGCATCAAAATGTAGGAAATATGCATCGAAACAAAGAAAATGTTGATCATAACAAGCGAATAAGCATCAAAATGACAGAATATGTATAGAAACGAAGGAAATGTTGATCATATAAAGCGAATGGGCATCAAAATTAAGGAAATATGCATCGAAACGAAGGAAATGTTGATCATAACAAGTGAATGAGCATCAAAATGAAGGAAATATACATCGAAGCGAAGGAAATGTTGATAATAACAAGAGAATGAGGATCAAAATGATGGAATATGTATCGAAACGAAGGAAATGTTGATCATATAAAGCGAATGGGTATCAAAATGAAGGAAATATGCATCAAAACTAAGAAAATGTTGATCATAACATGTGAATGAGCATCAAAATGAAGGAATATGCATCGAAACGAAGTAAATGTTGATCATATAAAACGAATGGGCATCAAAATGAAGGAGATATGCATTGAAACGAAGGATATGTTGATCATAACATGCATATGAACATCAAAATGAAGGAATATGCATCTAAACAAAGGAAATGGTGATCATAACATTCGAATGTGAATCAAAATGAAGAAATATGCATCGGAATGAAGGAATTGTTGATCATGACAAGCAAATGAGAATCAAAATGAAGGAATATCATCGAAAGGAAGTAAATGTTGATCATAACAAGCGATTGAGCATCAAAATTAAGGGAATATGCATCGAAACGAAGGAAAAGTTGATCGTAAAAGGAGAATGAGCATCAAAATGAAGGAAATATGCATCGAAACAAATGAAATGTTGATCATAACAAGAGAATGAGCATCAAAATGAGGAAACCTGCATCGAAATGAAGGAAATATTGATCATAACAAGCGAATTGAGCATCAAAATGAAGGAAATGTGCATCGAAACAAAGGAAATGGTGATCATATCAGGCAAATGAGCATCAAAATGAAGGAATATGCATCGAAACAAAGGAAATGTTGATCATAACAAGCGAATGAACATTAAAATGAAGGAATATGAATCGAAACGAAGTAAATGTTTTTCATAACAAGCGAATGGGCATCAAAATAAAAGAAATATGTATCGAAACGAAGTAAATGTTGATTATAACATGTGAATGAGCATCAAAATGAAGGAATATGCATTGAAACTTGATCATATAACAAGCGAATGAGCATCAAATGAAGGAAATATGTGTCGTAACTAAAGAAATGTTGATCATAACAAACGAATGAGCATCAAAATGAAGGAAATATGCATCGAAACGAAGGAAATGTTGATCATAACATGCGAATGAGCATCAAAATAAAGGAAATATGCATCGAAACGAAGGAAATGTAGATCATAACAAGCCAATGTGCATCAAAATGAAGCAATATGCATTGAAACGAAGCAAACATTTATCATAACATGCGAATGAGCATAAAAATGAAGGAAATATGAATCAAAATGAAGGAAATGTTGATCATAACATACGAATGAGCATCAAAATGAAGGAATATGCATCTAAATGAAAGAAATGTTGATCATAACAAGCGAATGAGCATTAAAATTAAGGAATATGTATCGAAACGAATGAAATGTTTATCATAACAAGCGAATGGGCATCAAAATGAAAGAAATATGCAACGAAACGAAGGAAATATAGATCATAAAACGCGAATGAGCATCAAAATGAAGGAACATGCATCGAAACGAAGAAAATGTTTATCATAAAACAAGAGAATGAGAATCAAAATGAAGGAAATATGCTTCGAAACGAAGGAAACGTTGATCATAACATGCGAATGAGAATCAAAATGAAAGAATTTGCATCAAAACGAAGGAAATGGCAATCATAACAAGCATATGAGCATCAAAATGTAGGAAATATGCATCGAAACATAGAAAATGTTGATCATAACAAGCGAATGAGCATCAAAATGAAGTAAATATGCATCAAAACGAAGGAAATGTTGATCGTAATGAGAGAATGAGCAACAAAATGAAGGAAACATGCGTCGAAAAGAAGGAAATGTTGATCATAACAAGCGAACGAGCATCAAAATGAAGGAAATGTGCGTCGAAACGAAGGAAATGTTGATCATATGTAGCGAATGAGCATCAAAATGAAGGAAATATGCATCAAAGTGAAGGAAATGTTGATAATAAAAAGCGAATGAGGATCAAAATGACAGAATATGTATCCAAACGAATGAAATGATAATCATATCAAGCAAATGGGCATCAAAATGAAAGAAATATGCATCGAAACGAAGGAATTGTTGATCGTATCACGCGAATGAGCTTAAAAATGAAGGAACATGCATCGAAACGAAAAAAATGTTGATCATATAACAAGAGAATGAGAATCAAAATGAAGGAAATATGCTTCGAAACGAAGGAAACATTGATCATAGCATGCAAACGAGAATCAAAATGAAGGAATTTGCATTGAAATGAAGGAAATGGCGATCATAACAAGCATATGAGCATCAAAATGTAGGAAATATGCATCGAAACAAAGAAAATGTTGATCATAACAAGCGAATGAGCATCAAAATGACAGAATATGTATAGAAACGAAGGAAATGTTGATCATATAAAGCGAATGGGCATCAAAATTAAGGAAATATGCATCGAAACGAAGGAAATGTTGATCATAACAAGTGAAATGAGCATCAAAATGAAGGAAATATACATCGAAGCGAAGGAAATGTTGATAATAACAAGAGAATGAGGATCAAAATGATGGAATATGTATCGAAACGAAGGAAATGTTGATCATATAAAGCGAATGGGTATCAAAATGAAGGAAATATGCATCAAAACGAAGAAAATGTTGATCATAACATGTGAATGAGCATCAAAATGAAGGAATATGCATCGAAACGAAGGAAATGTTGATCATATAAAACGAATGGGCATCAAAATGAAGGAGATATGCATTGAAACGAAGGATATGTTGATCATAACATGCATATGAACATCAAAATGAAGGAATATGCATCTAAACAAAGGAAATGGTGATCATAACATTCGAATGTGCATCAAAATGAAGAAATATGCATCGGAATGAAGGAATTGTTGATCATGACAAGCAAATGAGAATCAAAATGAAGGAATATCATCGAAAGGAAGTAAATGTTGATCATAACAAGCGATTGAGCATCAAAATAAGGGAATATGCATCGAAACGAAGGAAAAGTTGATCGTAAAAGGAGAATGAGCATCAAAATGAAGGAAATATGCATCGAAACGAATGAAATGTTGATCATAACAAGAGAATGAGCATCAAAATGAGGAAACCTGCATCGAAATGAAGGAAATATTGATCATAACAAGCGAATTGAGCATCAAAATGAAGGAAATGTGCATCGAAACAAAGGAAATGGTGATCATATCAGGCAAATGAGCATCAAAATGAAGGAATATGCATCGAAACAAAGGAAATGTTGATCATAACAAGCGAATGAACATTAAAATGAAGGAATATGAATCGAAACGAAGTAAATGTTTGTCATAACAAGCGAATGGGCATCAAAATGAAACAAATATGTATCGAAACGAAGTAAATGTTGATTATAACATGTGAATGAGCATCAAAATGAAGGAAATGTTGATAATAACAAGCGAGTGAGGGTCAAAATGAAGGAATATGTATCGAAACGAAGGAAATGTTGATCATATCAAGCGAATGGGCATCAAAATGAAGGAAATATGCATCGAAGCAAAGGAAATGTTGATAATAACTAGCAAATGAGGATCAAAATGACGGAATATGTATCGAAACGAAGGAAATGTTGATCATATAAAACGAATGGGCATCAAAATGAAGGAGATATGCATCGAAACGAAGGATATATTGATCATAACAAGCATATGAACATCAAAATGAAGGAATATGCATCTTAACAAAGGAAATGGTGATCATAACATTCGAATGTGCATTAAAATGAAGAAATATGCATCGTAATGAAGGAAATGTTGATCATGACAAGCAAATGAGATCAAAATGAAGGAATATGCATCAAAAGGAAGGAAATGTTGATCATAACAAGCGATTGAGCATCAAAATTAAGGGAATATGCATCGAAACGAAGGAAAAGTTGATCATAAAAGGAGAATGAGCATCAAAACGAAGGAAATATGCATCGAAACGAAGGAAATGTTGATCATAACAAGCGAATAAGCATCAAAATGACAGAATATGTATAGAAACGAAGGAAATGTTGATCATATAAAGCGAATGGGCATCAAAATTAAGGAAATATGCATCGAAACGAAGGAAATGTTGATCATAACAAGTGAATGAGCATCAAAATGAAGGAAATATACATCGAAGCGAAGGAAATGTTGATAATAACAAGAGAATGAGGATCAAAATGATGGAATATGTATCGAAACGAAGGAAATGTTGATCATATAAAGCAAATGGGTATCAAAATGAAGGAAATATGCATCAAAACTAAGAAAATGTTGATCATAACATGTGAATGAGCATCAAAATGAAGGAATATGCATCGAAACGAAGGAAATGTTGATCATATAAAACGAATGGGCATCAAAATGAAGGAGATATGCATTGAAACGAAGGATATGTTGATCATAACATGCATATGAACATCAAAATGAAGGAATATGCATCTAAACAAAGGAAATGGTGATCATAACATTCGAATGTGAATCAAAATGAAGAAATATGCATCGGAATGAAGGAATTGTTGATCATGACAAGCAAATGAGAATCAAAATGAAGGAATATCATCGAAAGGAAGTAAATGTTGATCATAACAAGCGATTGAGCATCAAAATTAAGGGAATATGCATCGAAACGAAGGAAAAGTTGATCGTAAAAGGAGAATGAGCATCAAAATGAAGGAAATATGCATCGAAACAAATGAAATGTTGATCATAACAAGAGAATGAGCATCAAAATGAGGAAACCTGCATCGAAATGAAGGAAATATTGATCATAACAAGCGAATTGAGCATCAAAATGAAGGAAATGTGCATCGAAACAAAGGAAATGGTGATCATATCAGGCAAATGAGCATCAAAATGAAGGAATATGCATCGAAACAAAGAAAATGTTGATCATAACAAGCGAATGAACATTAAAATGAAGGAATATGAATCGAAACGAAGTAAATGTTTTTCATAACAAGCGAATGGGCATCAAAATAAAAGAAATATGTATCGAAACGAAGTAAATGTTGATTATAACATGTGAATGAGCATCAAAATGAAGGAATATGCATTGAAACTTGATCATATAACAAGCGAATGAGCATCAAATGAAGGAAATATGTGTCGTAACTAAAGAAATGTTGATCATAACAAACGAATGAGCATCAAAATGAAGGAAATATGCATCGAAACGAAGGAAATGTTGATCATAACATGCGAATGAGCATCAAAATAAAGGAAATATGCATCGAAACGAAGGAAATGTAGATCATAACAAGCCAATGTGCATCAAAATGAAGCAATATGCATTGAAACGAAGCAAACATTTATCATAACATGCGAATGAGCATAAGAATGAAGGAAATATGAATCAAAATGAAGGAAATGTTGATCATAACATACGAATGAGCATCAAAATGAAGGAATATGCATCTAAACGAAAGAAATGCTGATCATAACAAGCGAATAAGCATTAAAATTAAGGAATATGTATCGAAACGAATGAAATGTTTATCATAACAAGCGAATGGGCATCAAAATGAAAGAAATATGCAACGAAACGAAGGAAATATTGATCATAAAACGCGAATGAGCATCAAAATGAAGGAACATGCATCGAAACAAAGAAAATGTTTATCATAAAACAAGAGAATGAGAATCAAAATGAAGGAAATATGCTTCGAAACGAAGGAAACGTTGATCATAACATGCGAATGAGAATCAAAATGAAAGAATTTGCATCAAAACGAAGGAAATGGCAATCATAACAAGCATATGAGCATCAAAATGTAGGAAATATGCATCGAAACGTAGAAAATGTTGATCATATCAAGCGAATGAGCATCAAAATGAAGTAAATATGCATCGAAACGAAGGAAATGTTGATCGTAATGAGAGAATGAGCAACAAAATGAAGGAAACATGCGTCGAAAAGAAGGAAATGTTGATCATAACAAGCGAACGAGCATCAAAATGAAGGAAATGTGCATCGAAAAGAAGGAAATGCTGATCATATCTAGCGAATGAGCATCAAAATGAAGGAAATATGCATCAAAGCAAAGGAAATGTTGATAATAACAAGCGAATGAGGATCAAAATGACAGAATATGTATCCAAACGAATGAAATGATAATCATATCAAGCAAATGGGCATCAAAATGAAAGAAATATGCATCGAAACGAAGGAATTGTTGATCGTATCACGCGAATGAGCTTAAAAATGAAGGAACATGCATCAAAACGAAAAAAATGTTGATCATATAACAAGAGAATGAGAATCAAAATGAAGGAAATATGCTTCGAAACGAAGGAAACATTGATCATAGCATGCAAATGAGAATCAAAATGAAGGAATTTGCATTGAAATGAAGGAAATGGCGATCATAACAAGCATATGAGCATCAAAATGTAGGAAATATGCATCGAAACAAAGAAAATGTTGAGCATCAAAATGACAGAATATGTATAGAAACGAAGGAAATGTTGATCATATAAAGCGAATGGGCATCAAAATTTAGGAAATATGCATCGAAACGAAGGAAATGTTGATCATAACAAGTGAATGAGCATCAAAATGAAGGAAATATACATCGAAGAGAAGGAAATGTTGATAATAACAAGAGAATGAGGATCAAAATGATGGAATATGTATCGAAACGAAGGAAATGTTGATCATATAAAGCGAATGGGCATCAAAATGAAGGAAATATGCATCAAAACGAAGAAAATGTTGATCATAACATGTGAATGAGCATCAAAATGAAGGAATATGCATCGAAACGAAGGAAATGTTGATCATAACAAGTGAATGAACATTAAAATAAAGGAAATATGCATCGAAACGAAGGAAATGTCGATTATAACACGCGAATGAGCATAAAAATGAAGGAATATGCATCGAAATGAAGGAAATGTTGATCATATAACAAGCGAATAAGAATCAAAATGAAGGAAATATGCTTCAAAATGATGGAAACATTGATCATAACATGCGAATGAGAATCAAAATGAACGAATTTGCATAGAAACGAAGGAAATGGTGATCATAACAAGCGAATGAGCATCAAAATGAAGGAAATATGCATCGAAACGAATAAAACGTTGATCATGACAAGCAAATGATCATCAAAATGAAGGAAATATGCATCGAAACGATGGAAATGTTGATCGTAATGAGAAAATGAGCATCAATATGAAGGAAACATGCATCGAAATGAAGTAAATGTTGATCATAACAAGCGAATGAGCATCAAAATGAAGGAAATGTGCATCGAAACTAAGGAAATGATGATCATAACAAGAAAATGAGCATCAAAATGAAGGAAATATGCATCGAACCGAAGGAAATATTAATAATAACAAGCGAATGAGCATCAAAATGAAGGAATATGCATCGAAATGAAGGAAATGTTGATCATATAACAAGCGAATGAGAATCAAAATGAAGGAAATATGCTTCGAAATGAAGGAAACATTGATCACAACAAGCGAATGAGAATCTAAATGAAAGAATTTACATAGAAATGAAGGAAATGTTGATCATAACAAGCGAATGAGCATTTCAAAATGAAGGAAATATGCATCGAAACAAAGAAAATGTTGATCATGACAAGCGAATGAGCATCAAATGAAGGAAATATGCATCAAAACAAAGGAAATATTAATCGTAATGAGAAAATGAGCATCAAAATGAAGGAAACCTGCATCGAAATGAAGGAAATATTGATCATAACAAGCGAATTGAGCATCAAAATGAAGGAAATGTGCATCAAAACAAAGGACATGTTGATCATAACAGGCAAATGAGCATCAAAATGAAGGAATATGCATCGAAACAAAGGAAATGTTGATCATGACAAGCGAATGAACTTTAAAATGAAGGAATATGAATAGAAACGAAGTAAATGTTTGTCATAACAAGCGAATGGGCATCAAAATGAAAGAAATATGTATCGACACGAAGTAAATGTTGATTATAACATGTGAATGAGCATCAAAATGAAGGAAATGTTGATAATAACAAGCGAGTGAGGGTCAAAATGAAGGAATATGTATCGAAACGAAGGAAATGTTGATCATATCAAGCGAATGGGCATCAAAAGAAGGAAATATGCATCGAAGAAAAGGAAATGTTATAATAACTAGCAAATGAGGATCAAAATGACGGTATATGTATCGAAACGAAGGAAATGTTGATCATATAAAATGAATGGGCATCAAAATGAAGGAGATATGCATTGAAACGAAGGATATGTTGATCATAACATGCATATGAACATCAAAATGAAGGAATATGCATCTAAACAAAGGAAATGGTGATCATAACATTCGAATGTGCATAAAAATGAAGAAATATGCATCGGAATGAAGGAATTGTTGATCATGACAAGCAAATGAGAATCAAAATGAAGGAATATGCATCGAAAGGAAGGAAATGTTGATCATAACAAGCGATTGAGCATCAAAATTAAGGGAATATGCATCGAAACGAAGGAAAAGTTGATCATAAAAGGAGAATGAGGATCAAAATGAATGAAATATGCATCGAAACGAATGAAATGTTGATCATAACAAGAGAATGAGCATCAAAATTAAGGAAACCTGCATCGAAATGAAGGAAATATTGATCATAACAAGCGAATTGAGCATCAAAATGAAGGAAATGTTCATCGAAACAAAGGAAATGTTAATCATAACAGGCAAATGAGCATCAAAATGAAGGAATATGCATCGAAACAAAGGAAATATTGATCATAACAAGCGAATGAACATTAAAATTAAGGAATATGAATCGAAATGAAGTAAATGTTTGTCATAACAAGCGAATGGGCATCAAAATGAAATAAATATGTATCGAAATGAAGTATATGTTGATTATAACATGTGAATGAGCATCAAAATGAAGGAAATGTTGATAATAACAAGCGAGTGAGGGTCAAAATGAAGGAATATGTATCGAAACGAAGGAAATGTTGATCATATCAAGCGAATGAGCATCAAAATGAAAGAAATATGCATCGAAGCAAAGGAAATGTTGATAATAACTAGCAAATGAGGATCAAAATGAAGGAATATGTATCGAAATGAAGTAAATGTTGATCATATAAAACGAATGGGCATCAAAATGAAGGAGATATGTATTGAAACGAAGGATATGTTGATCATAACCTGCATATGAACATCAAAATGAAGGAATATGCATCTAAACAAAGGAAATGGCGATCATAACATTCGAATGTGCATCAAAATGAAGAAATATGCATCGTAATGAAGGAAATGTTGATCATGACAAGCAAATGAGAATCAAAATGAAGGAATATACATCGAAAGGAAGGAAATGTTGATCATAACAAGCGATTGAGCATCAAAATTAATGGAATATGCATCGAAACGAAGGAAAAGTTGATCATAAAAGGAGAATGAGCATCAAAATGAAGGAAATATGCATCGAAACGAATGAAATGTTGATCATAATAAGAGAATGAGCATCAAAATGAAGGAAACCTGCATCGAAATGAAGGAAATATTGATCATAACAAGCGAATTGAGCATCAAAGTAAAGGAAATGTGCATCGAAACAAAGGAAATGTTGATCATAACAGGCAAATGAGCATCAAAATGAAGGAATATGCATCGAAACAAAGGAAATGTTGATCATAACAAGCGAATGAACATTAAAATGAAGGAATATGAATCGAAACGAAGTAAATGTTTGTCATAACAAGCCAATGGGCATCAAAATGAAAGAAATATGTATCGAAACGAAGTAAATGTTGATTATAACATGTGAATGAGCATCAAAATGAAGGAAATGTTGATAATAACAAGCGAGTGAGGGTCAAAACGAAGGAATATGTATCGAAACGAAGGAAATATTGATCATATCAAGCGAATGGGCATCAAAATGAAGGAAATATGCATCGAAGCAAAGGAAATGTTGATAATAACTAGCAAATGAGGATCAAAATGACGGAATATGTATCGAAACGAAGGAAATGTTGATCATATAAAACGAATGGGCATCAAAATGAAGGAGATATGCATCGAAACGAAGGATATATTGATCATAACATGCATATGAACATCAAAATGAAGGAATATGCATCTTAACAAAGGAAATGGTGAACATAACATTCGAATGTGAATTAAAATGAAGAAATATGCATCGTAATGAAGGAAATGTTGATCATGACAAGCAAATGAGATCAAAATGAAGGAATATGCATCGAAAGGAAGGAAATGTTGATCATAACAAGCGATTGAGCATCAAAATTAAGGGAATATGCATCGAAACGAAGGAAATGTTGATCATAACATGCAAATGAGAATCAAAATGAAGGAAAATGCATCGAAACAAAGGAAATGTTGATCATAACAAGCAAATAAAATTAAATTGAAGGAATATGAATAGAAACGAAGTAAATGTTTTTCATAACAAGCGAATGGGCATCAAAATGAAAGAAATATGTATCGAAACGACGTAAATGTTGATTATAACATACGAATGAGCATCAAAATGAAGGAATATGCATTGAAACTTGATCATATAACAAGCGAATGAGCATCAAATGAAGGAAATATGTGTAGTAACTAAAGAAATGTTGATCATAACAAACGAATGAGCATCAAAATGAAGGAAATATGCATCGAAACGAAGGAAATGTTGATCATAACATGCGAATGAGCATCAAAATAAAGGAAATATGCATCGAAACGAAGGAAAAGTAGATCATAACAAGCCAATGTGCATCAAAATGAAGCAATATGCATTGAAACGAAGCAAACATTTATCATAACATGCGAATGAGCATAAAAATGAAGGAAATATGAATCAAAATGAAGGAAATGTTGATCATAACATACGAATGAGCATCAAAATGAAGGAATATGCATCTAAACGAAAGAAATGTTGATCATAACAAGCGAATGAGCATTAAAATTAAGGAATATGTATCGAAACGAATGAAATGTTTATCATAACAAGCGAATGGGCATCAAAATGAAAGAAATATGCAACGAAACGAAGGAAATATTGATCATAAAACGCGAATGAGCATCAAAATGAAGGAACATGCATCGAAACGAAGAAAATGTTTATCATAAAACAAGAGAATGAGAATCAAAATGAAGGAAATATGCTTCGAAACGAAGGAAACGTTGATCATAACATGCGAATGAGAATCAAAATGAAAGAATTTGCATCAAAACGAAGGAAATGGCAATCATAACAAGCATATGAGTATCAAAATGTAGGAAATATGCATCGAAACGTAGAAAATGTTGATCATAACAAGCGAATGAGCATCAAAATGAAGTAAATATGCATCGAAACGAAGGAAATGTTGATCGTAATGAGAGAATGAGCAACAAAATGAAGGAAACATGCGTCGAAAAGAAGGAAATGTTGATCATAACAAGAGAACGAGCATCAAAATGAAGGAAATGTGCGTCGAAACGAAGGAAATGTTGATCATATCTAGCGAATGAGCATCAAAATGAAGGAAATATGCATCAAAGCGAAGGAAATGTTGATAATAAAAAGCGAATGAGGATCAAAATGACAGAATATGTATCCAAACGAATGAAATGATAATCATATCAAGCAAATGGGCATCAAAATGAAAGAAATATGCATCGAAACGAAGGAATTGTTGATCGTATCACGCGAATGAGCTTAAAAATGAAGGAACATGCATCGAAACGAAAAAAATGTTGATCATATAACAAGAGAATGAGAATCAAAATGAAGGAAATATGCTTCGAAACGAAGGAAACATTGATCATAGCATGCAAATGAGAATCAAAATGAAGGAATTTGCATTGAAGTGAAGGAAATGGCGATCATAACAAGCATATGAGCATCAAAATGTAGGAAATATGCATCGAAACAAAGAAAATGTTGATCATAACAAGCGAATGAGCATCAAAATGACAGAATATGTATAGAAACGAAGGAAATGTTGATCATATAAAGCGAATGGGCATCAAAATTAAGGAAATATGCATCGAAACGAAGGAAATGTTGATCATAACAAGTGAATGAGCATCAAAATGAAGGAAATATACATCGAAGCGAAGGAAATGTTGATAATAACAAGAGAATGAGGATCAAAATGATGGAATATGTATCGAAACGAAGGAAATGTTGATCATATAAAGCGAATGGGCATCAAAATGAAGGAAATATGCATCAAAACGAAGAAAATGTTGATCATAACATGTGAATGAGCATCAAAATGAAGGAATATGCATCGAAACGAAGGAAATGTTGATCATAACAAGCGAATGAACATTAAAATAAAGGAAATATGCATCGAAACGAAGGAAATGTTGATCATAACATGCGAATGAGCATAAAAATGAAGGAATATGCATCGAAATGAAGGAAATGTTGATCATATAACAAGCGAATAAGAATCAAAATGAAGGAAATATGCTTCAAAATGATGGAAACATTGATCATAACATGCGAATGAGAATCAAAATGAACGAATTTGCATAGAAACGAAGGAAATGGTGATCATAACAAGCGAATGAGCATCAAAATGAAGGAAATATGCATCGAAACGAATAAAACGTTGATCATGACAAGCAAATGATCATCAAAATGAAGGAAATATGCATCGAAACGATGGAAATGTTGATCGTAATGAGAAAATGAGCATCAATATGAAGGAAACATGCATCGAAATGAAGTAAATGTTGATCATAACAAGCGAATGAGCATCAAAATGAAGGAAATGTGCATCGAAACTAAGGAAATGATGATCATAACAAGAAAATGAGCATCAAAATGAAGGAAATATGCATCGAACCGAAGGAAATATTAATAATAACAAGCGAATGAGCATCAAAATGAAGGAATATGCATCGAAATGAAGGAAATGTTGATCATATAACAAGCGAATGAGAATCAAAATGAAGGAAATATGCTTCGAAATGAAGGAAACATTGATCACAACAAGCGAATGAGAATCTAAATGAAAGAATTTACATAGAAATGAAGGAAATGTTGATCATAACAAGCGAATGAGCATTTCAAAATGAAGGAAATATGCATCGAAACGAAGAAAATGTTGATCATGACAAGCGAATGAGCATCAAAATGAAGGAAATATGCATCAAAACGAAGGAAATATTAATCGTAATGCGAAAATGAGCATCAAAATGAAGGAAACCTGCATCGAAATGAAGGAAATATTGATCATAACAAGCGAATTGAGCATCAAAATGAAGGAAATGAGCATCAAAACAAAGGAAATGTTGATCATAACAGGCAAAGAGCATCAAAATGAAGGAATATGCATCGAAACAAAGGAAATGTTGATCATGACAAGCGAATGAACATTAAAATGAAGGAATATGAATAGAAACGAAGTAAATGTTTGTCATAACAAGCCAATGGGCATCAAAATGAAAGAAATATGTATCGAAACGAAGTAAATGTTGATTATAACATGTGAATGAGCATCAAAATGAAGGAAATGTTGATAATAACAAGCGAGTGAGGGTCAAAATGAAGGAATATGTATCGAAACGAAGGAAATGTTGATCATATCAAGCGAATGGGCATCAAAATGAAGGAAATATGCATCGAAGCAAAGGAAATGTTGATAATAACTAGCAAATGAGGATCACAATGACGGAATATGTATCGAAACGAGGGAAATGTTGATCATATAAAACGAATGGGCATCAAAATGAAGGAGATATGCATCGAAACGAAGGATATATTGATCATAACATGCATATGAACATCAAAATGAAGGAATATGCATCTTAACAAAGGAAATGGTGATCATAACATTCGAATGTGAATTAAAATGAAGAAATATGCATCGTAATGAAGGAAATGTTGATCATGACAAGCAAATGAGATCAAAATGAAGGAATATGCATCGAAAGGAAGGAAATGTTGATCATAACAAGCGATTGAGCATCAAAATTAAGGGAATATGCATCGAAACGAAGGAAATGTTGATCATAACATGCAAATGAGCATCAAAATGAAGGAAAATGCATCGAAACAAAGGAAATGTTGATCATAACAAGCAAATAACATTAAATTGAAGGAATATGAATAGAAACGAAGTAAATGTTTTTCATAACAAGCGAATGGGCATCAAAATGAAAGAAATATGTATCGAAACGACGTAAATGTTGATTATAACATGTGAATGAGTATCAAAATGAAGGAATATGCATTGAAACTTGATCATATAACAAGCGAATGAGCATCAAATGAAGGAAATATGTGTCGTAACTAAAGAAATGTTGATCATAACAAACGAATGAGCATCAAAATAAAGGAAATATGCATCGAAACGAAGGAAATGTTGATCATAACATGCGAATGAGCATCAAAATAAAGGAAATATGCATCGAAACGAAGGAAATGTAGATCATAACAAGCCAATGTGCATCAAAATGAAGCAATATGCATTGAAACGAAGCAAACATTTATCATAACATGCGAATGAGCATAAAAATGAAGGAAATATGAATCAAAATGAAGGAAATGTTGATCATAACATATGAATGAGCATCAAAATGAAGGAATATGCATCTAAACGAAAGAAATGTTGATCATAACAAGCGAATGAGCATTAAAATTAAGGAATATGTATCGAAACGAATGAAATGTTTATCATAACAAGCGAATGGGCATCAAAATGAAAGAAATATGCAACGAAACGAAGGAAATATTGATCATAAAACGCGAATGAGCATCAAAATGAAGGAACATGCATCGAAACGAAGAAAATGTTTATCATAAAATAAGAGAATGAGAATCAAAATGAAGGAAATATGCTTCGAAACGAAGGAAACGTTGATCATAACATGCGAATGAGAATCAAAATGAAAGAATTTGCATCAAAACGAAGGAAATGGCAATCATAACAAGCATATGAGCATCAAAATGTAGGAAATATGCATCGAAACGTAGAAAATGTTGATCATATCAAGCGAATGAGCATCAAAATGAAGTAAATATGCATCGAAACGAAGGAAATGTTGATCGTAATGAGAGAATGAGCAACAAAATGAAGGAAACATGCGTCGAAAAGAAGGAAATGTTGATCATAACAAGCGAACGAGCATCAAAATGAAGGAAATGTGCGTCGAAACGAAGGAAATGTTGATCATATCTAGCGAATAAGCATCAAAATGAAGGAAATATGCATCAAAGCGAAGGAAATGTTGATAATAAAAAGCGAATGAGGATCAAAATGACAGAATATGTATCCAAACGAATGAAATAATAATCATATCAAGCAAATGGGCATCAAAATGAAAGAAATATGCATCGAAACGAAGGAATTGTTGATCGTATCACGCGAATGAGCTTAAAAATGAAGGAACATGCATCGAAACGAAAAAAATGTTGATCATATAACAAGAGAATGAGAATCAAAATGAAGGAAATATGCTTCGAAACGAAGGAAACATTGATCATAGCATGCAAATGAGAATCAAAATGAAGGAATTTGCATTGAAATGAAGGAAATGGCGATCATAACAAGCATATGAGCATCAAAATGTAGGAAATATGCATCGAAACAAAGAAAATGTTGATCATAACAAGCGAATGAGCATCAAAATGACAGAATATGTATAGAAACGAAGGAAATGTTGATCATATAAAGCGAATGGGCATCAAAATTAAGGAAATATGCATCGAAACGAAGGAAATGTTGATCATAACAAGTGAATGAGCATCAAAATGAAGGAAATATACATCGAAGCGAAGGAAATGTTGATAATAACAAGAGAATGAGGATCAAAATGATGGAATATGTATCGAAACGAAGGAAATGTTGATCATATAAAGCGAATGGGCATCAAAATGAAGGAAATATGCATCAAAACGAAGAAAATGTTGATCATAACATGTGAATGAGCATCAAAATGAAGGAATATGCATCGAAACGAAGGAAATGTTGATCATAACAAGCGAATGAACATTAAAATAAAGGAAATATGCATCGAAACGAAGGAAATGTTGATCATAACACGCGAATGAGCATAAAAATGAAGGAATATGCATCGAAATGAAGGAAATGTTGATCATATAACAAGCGAATAAGAATCAAAATGAAGGAAATATGCTTTAAAATGATGGAAACATTGATCATAACATGCGAATAAGAATCAAAATGAACGAATTTGCATAGAAACGAAGGAAATGGTGATCATAACAAGCGAATGAGCATCAAAATGAAGGAAATATGCATCGAAACGAATAAAACGTTGATCATGACAAGCAAATGATCATCAAAATGAAGGAAATATGCATCGAAACGATGGAAATGTTGATCGTAATGAGAAAATGAGCATCAATATGAAGGAAACATGCATCGAAATGAAGTAAATGTTGATCATAACAAGCGAATGAGCATCAAAATGAAGGAAATGTGCATCGAAACTAAGGAAATGATGATCATAACAAGAAAATGAGCATCAAAATGAAGGAAATATGCATCGAACCGAAGGAAATATTAATAATAACAAGCGAATGAGCATCAAAATGAAGGAATATGCATCGAAATGAAGGAAATGTTGATCATATAACAAGCGAATGAGAATCAAAATGAAGGAAATATGCTTCGAAATGAAGGAAACATTGATCACAACAAGCGAATGAGAATCTAAATGAAAGAATTTACATAGAAATGAAGGAAATGTTGATCATAACAAGCGAATGAGCATTTCAAAATGAAGGAAATATGCATCGAAACGAAGAAAATGTTGATCATGACAAGCGAATGAGCATCAAAATGAAGGAAATATGCATCAAAACGAAGGAAATATTAATCGTAATGAGAAAATGAGCATCAAAATGAAGGAAACCTGCATCGAAATGAAGGAAATATTGATCATAACAAGCGAATTGAGCATCAAAATGAAGGAAATGTGCATCAAAACAAAGGACATGTTGATCATAACAGGCAAATGAGCATCAAAATGAAGGAATATGCATCGAAACAAAGGAAATGTTGATCATGACAAGCGAATGAACATTAAAATGAAGGAATATGAATAGAAACGAAGTAAATGTTTGTCATAACAAGCGAATGGGCATCAAAATGAAAGAAATATGTATCGACACGAAGTAAATGTTGATTACAACATGTGAATGAGCATCAAAATGAAGGAAATGTTGATAATAACAAGCGAGTGAGGGTCAAAATGAAGGAATATGTATACAAACGAAGGAAATGTTGATCATATCAAGCGAATGGGCATCCAAATGAAGGAAATATGCATCGAAGAAAAGGAAATGTTATAATAACTAGCAAATGAGGATCAAAATGACGGAATATGTATCGAAACGAAGGAAATGTTGATCATATAAAACGAATAGGCATCAAAATGAAGGAGATATGCATTGAAACGAAGGATATGTTGATCATAACATGCATATGAACATCAAAATGAAGGAATATGCATCTAAACAAAGGAAATGGTGATCATAACATTCGAATGTGCATAAAAATGAAGAAATATGCATCGGAATGAAGGAATTGTTGATCATGACAAGCAAATGAGAATCAAAATGAAGGAATATGCATCGAAAGGAAGGAAATGTTGATCATAACAAGCGATTGAGCATCAAAATTAAGGGAATATGCATCGAAACGAAGGAAAAGTTGATCATAAAAGGAGAATGAGGATCAAAATGAAGGAAATATGCATCGAAACGAATGAAATGTTGATCATAACAAGAGAATGAGCATCAAAATGAAGGAAACCTGCATCGAAATGAAGGAAATATTGATCATAACAAGCGAATTGAGCATCAAAATGAAGGAAATGTTCATCGAAACAATGGAAATGTTAATCATAACAGGCAAATGAGCATCAAAATGAAGGAATATGCATCGAAACAAAGGAAATATTGATCATAACAAGCGAATGAACATTAAAATTAAGGAATATGAATCGAAATGAAGTAAATGTTTGTCATAACAAGCGAATGGGCATCAAAATGAAATAAATATGTATCGAAATGAAGTATATGTTGATTATAACATGTGAATGAGCATCAAAATGAAAGAAATGTTGATAATAACAAGCGAGTGAGGATCAAAATGAAGGAATATGTATCGAAACGAAGGAAATGTTGATCATATCAAGCGAATGAGCATCAAAATGAAAGAAATATGCATCGAAGCAAAGGAAATGTTGATAATAACTAGCAAATGAGGATCAAAATGAAGGAATATGTATCGAAATGAAGTAAATGTTGATCATATAAAACGAATGGGCATCAAAATGAAGGAGATATGTATTGAAACGAAGGATATGTTGATCATAACCTGCATATGAACATCAAAATGAAGGAATATGCATCTAAACAAAGGAAATGGCGATCATAACATTCGAATATGCATCAAAATGAAGAAATATGCATCGTAATGAAGGAAATGTTGATCATGACAAGCAAATGAGAATCAAAATGAAGGAATATACATCGAAAGGAAGGAAATGTTGATCATAACAAGCGATTGAGCATAAAAATTAATGGAATATGCATCGAAACGAAGGAAAAGTTGATCATAAAAGGAGAATGAGCATCAAAATGAAGGAAATATGCATCGAAACGAATGAAATGTTGATCATAATAAGGGAATGAGCATCAAAATAAAGGAAACCTGCATCGAAATGAAGGAAATATTGATCATAACAAGCGAATTGAGCATCAAAGTAAGGAAATGTGCATCGAAACAAAGGAAATGTTGATCATAACAGGCAAATGAGCATCAAAATGAAGGAATATGCATCGAAATAAAGGAAATGTTGATCATAACAAACGAATGAACATTAAAATGAAGGAATATGAATCGAAACGAAGTAAATGTTTGTCATAACAAGCCAATGGGCATCAAAATGAAAGAAATATGTATCGAAACGAAGTAAATGTTGATTATAACATGTGAATGAGCATCAAAATGAAGGAAATGTTGATAATAACAAGCGAGTGAGGGTCAAAATGAAGGAATATGTATCGAAACGAAGGAAATATTGATCATATCAAGCGAATGGGCATCAAAATGAAGGAAATATGTATCGAAGCAAAGGAAATGTTGATAATAACTAGCAAATGAGGATCAAAATGACGGAATATGTATCGAAACCAAGGAAATGTTGATCATATAAAATGAATGGGCATCAAAATGAAGGAGATATGCATCGAAACGAAGGTATATTAATCATAACATGCATATGAACATCAAAATGAAGGAATATGCATCTTAACAAAGGAAATGGTGATCATAACATTCGAATGTGCATTAAAATGAAGAAATATGCATCGTAATGAAGGAAATGTTGATCATGACAAGCAAATGAGATCAAAATGAAGGAATATGCATCGAAAGGAAGGAAATGTTGATCATAACAAGCGATTGAGCATCAAAATTAAGGGAATATGCATCGAAACGAAGGAAAAGTTGATCATAAAAGGAGAATGAGCATCAAAATGAAGGAAATATGCATCGAAACGAAGGAAATGTTGATCATAACATGCAAATGAGCATCAAAATGAAGGAAAATGCATCGAAACAAAGGAAATGTTGATCATAACAAGCAAATAACATTAAATTGAAAGAATGTGAATAGAAACGAAGTAAATGTTTGTCATAACAAGCGAATGGGCATCAAAATGAAAGAAATACGTATCGAAACGAAGTAAATGTTGATTATAACATGTGAATGAGCATCAAAATGAAGGAAATGTTGATAATAACAAGCGAGTGAGGGTCAAAATGAAGGAATATGTATCGAAACGAAGGAAATGTTGATCATATCAAGCGAATGGGCATCAAAATGAAGGAAATATGCATCGAAGCAAAGGAAATGTTGATAATAACTAGCAAATGAGGATCACAATGACGGAATATGTATCGAAACAAGGGAAATGTTGATCATATAAAACGAATGGGCATCAAAATGAAGGAGATATGCATCGAAACGAAGGATATATTGATCATAACATGCATATGAACATCAAAATGAAGGAATATGCATCTTAACAAAGGAAATGGTGATCATAACATTCGAATGTGAATTAAAATGAAGAAATATGCATCGTAATGAAGGAAATGTTGATCATGACAAGCAAATGAGATCAAAATGAAGGAATATGCATCGAAAGGAAGGAAATGTTGATCATAACAAGCGATTGAGCATCAAAATTAAGGGAATATGCATCGAAACGAAGGAAATGTTGATCATAACATGCAAATGAGCATCAAAATGAAGGAAAATGCATCGAAACAAAGGAAATGTTGATCATAACAAGCAAATAACATTAAATTGAAGGAATATGAATAGAAACGAAGTAAATGTTTTTCATAACAAGCGAATGGGCATCAAAATGAAAGAAATATGTATCGAAACGAAGTAAATGTTGATTATAACATGCGAATGAGCATCAAAATGAAGGAATGCATTGAAACTTGATCATATAACAAGCGAATGAGCATCAAATGAAGGAAATATGTGTCGTAACTAAAGAAATGTTGATCATAACAAACGAATGAGCATCAAAATGAAGGAAATATGCATCGAAACGAAGGAAATGTTGATCATAACATGCGAATGAGCATCAAAATATAGGAAATATGCATCGAAACGAAGGAAATGCAGATCATAACAAGCCAATGTGCATCAAAATGAAGCAATATGCATTGAAACGAAGCAAACATTTATCATAACATGCGAATGAGCATAAGAATGAAGGAAATATGAATCAAAATGAAGGAAATGTTGATCATAACATACGAATGAGCATCAAAATGAAGGAATATGCATCTAAACGAAAGAAATGTTGATCATAACAAGCGAATAAGCATTAAAATTAAGGAATATGTATCGAAACGAATGAAATGTTTATCATAACAAGCGAATGGGCATCAAAATGAAAGAAATATGCAACGAAACGAAGGAAATATTGATCATAAAACGCGAATGAGCATCAAAATGAAGGAACATGCATCGAAACAAAGAAAATGTTTATCATAAAACAAGAGAATGAGAATCAAAATGAAGGAAATATGCTTCGAAACGAAGGAAACGTTGATCATAACATGCGAATGAGAATCAAAATGAAAGAATTTGCATCAAAACGAAGGAAATGGCAATCATAACAAGCATATGAGCATCAAAATGTAGGAAATATGCATCGAAACGTAGAAAATGTTGATCATATCAAGCGAATGAGCATCAAAATGAAGTAAATATGCATCGAAACGAAGGAAATGTTGATCGTAATGAGAGAATGAGCAACAAAATGAAGGAAACATGCGTCGAAAAGAAGGAAATGTTGATCATAACAAGCGAACGAGCATCAAAATGAAGGAAATGTGCATCGAAAAGAAGGAAATGTTGATCATATCTAGCGAATGAGCATCAAAATGAAGGAAATATGCATCAAAGCAAAGGAAATGTTGATAATAACAAGCGAATGAGGATCAAAATGACAGAATATGTATCCAAACGAATGAAATGATAATCATATCAAGCAAATGGGCATCAAAATGAAAGAAATATGCATCGAAACGAAGGAATTGTTGATCGTATCACGCGAATGAGCTTAAAAATGAAGGAACATGCATCAAAACGAAAAAAATGTTGATCATATAACAAGAGAATGAGAATCAAAATGAAGGAAATATGCTTCGAAACGAAGGAAACATTGATCATAGCATGCAAATGAGAATCAAAATGAAGGAATTTGCATTGAAATGAAGGAAATGGCGATCATAACAAGCATATGAGCATCAAAATGTAGGAAATATGCATCGAAACAAAGGAAATGTTGATCATAACAAGCGAATGAGCATCAAAATGACAGAATATGTATAGAAACGAAGGAAATGTTGATCATATAAAGCGAATGGGCATCAAAATTAAGGAAATATGCATCGAAACGAAGGAAATGTTGATCATAACAAGTGAATGAGCATCAAAATGAAGGAAATATACATCGAAGCGAAGGAAATGTTGATAATAACAAGAGAATGAGGATCAAAATGATGGAATATGTATCGAAACGAAGGAAATGTTGATCATATAAAGCGAATGGGCATCAAAATGAAGGAAATATGCATCAAAACGAAGAAAATGTTGATCATAACATGTGAATGAGCATCAAAATGAAGGAATATGCATCGAAACGAAGGAAATGTTGATCATATAAAACGAATGGGCATCAAAATGAAGGAGATATGCATTGAAATGAAGGATATGTTGATCATAACATGCATATGAACATCAAAATGAAGGAATATGCATCTAAACAAAGGAAATGGTGATCATAACATTCGAATGTGCATCAAAATGAAGAAATATGCATCGGAATGAAGGAATTGTTGATCATGACAAGCAAATGAGAATCAAAATGAAGGAATATACATCGAAAGGAAGGAAATGTTGATCATAACAAGCGATTGAGCATCAAAATTAAGGGAATATGCATCGAAACGAAGGAAAAGTTGATCGTAAAAGGAGAATGAGCATCAAAATAAAGGAAATATGCATCGAAACGAATGAAATGTTGATCATAACAAGAGAATGAGCATCAAAATGAAGGAAACCTGCATCGAAATGAAGGAAATATTGATCATAACAAGCAAATTGAGCATCAAAATGAAGGAAATGTGCATCGAAACAAAGGAAATGGTGATCACATCAGGCAAATGAGCATCAAAATGAAGGAATATGCATCGAAACAAAGGAAATGTTGATCATAACAAGCGAATGAACATTAAAATGAAGGAATATGAATCGAAACGATGTAAATGTTTGTCATAACAAGCGAATGGGCATCAAAATGAAACAAATATGTATCGAAACGAAGTAAATGTTGATTATAACATGTGAATAAGCATCAAAATGAAGGAAATGTTGATAATAACAAGCGAGTGAGGGTCAAAATGAAGGAATATGTATCGAAACGAAGGAAATATTGATCATATCAAGCGAATGGGCATCAAAATGAAGGAAATATGCATCGAAGCAAAGGAAATGTTGATAATAACTAGCAAATGAGGATCAAAATGACGGAATATGTATCGAAACGAAGGAAATGTTGATCATATAAAACGAATGGGCATCAAAATGAAGGAGATATGCATCGAAACGAAGGATATATTGATCATAACATGCATATGAACATCAAAATGAAGGAATATGCATCTTAACAAAGGAAATGGTGATCATAACATTCGAATGTGCATGAAAATGAAGAAATATGCATCGTAATGAAGGAAATGTTGATCATGACAAGCAAATGAGAATCAAAATGAAGGAATATGCATCGAAAGGAAGGAAATGTTGATCATAACAAGCGATTGAGCATCAAAATTAAGGGAATATGCATCGAAACGAAGGAAAAGTTGATCGTAAAAGGAGAATGAGCATCAAAATAAAAGAAATATGCATCGAAACGAATGAAATGTTGATCATAACAAGAGAATGAGCATCAAAATGAAGGAAACCTGCATCGAAATGAAGGAAATATTGATCATAACAAGCAAATTGAGCATCAAAATGAGGGAAATGTGCATCGAAACAAAGGAAATGGTGATCATATCAGGCAAATGAGCATCAAAATGAAGGAATATGCATCGAAACAAAGGAAATGTTGATCATAACAAGCGAATGAACATTAAAATGAAGGAATATGAATCGAAACGAAGTAAATGTTTGTCATAACAAGCGAATGGGCATCAAAATGAAACAAATATGTATCGAAACGAAGTAAATGTTGATTATAACATGTGAATAAGCATCAAAATGAAGGAAATGTTGATAATAACAAGCGAGTGAGGGTCAAAATGAAGGAATATGTATCGAAACGAAGGAAATATTGATCATATCAAGCGAATGGGCATCAAAATGAAGGAAATATGCATCGAAGCAAAGGAAATGTTGATAATAACTAGCAAATGAGGATCAAAATGACGGAATATGTATCGAAACGAAGGAAATGTTGATCATATAAAACGAATGGGCATCAAAATGAAGGAGATATGCATCGAAACGAAGGATATATTGATCATAACATGCATATGAACATCAAAATGAAGGAATATGCATCTTAACAAAGGAAATGGTGATCATAACATTCGAATGTGCATGAAAATGAAGAAATATGCATCGTAATGAAGGAAATGTTTATCATGACAAGCAAATGAGAATCAAAATGAAGGAATATGCATCGAAAGGAAGGAAATGTTGATCATAACAAGCGATTGAGCATCAAAATTAAGAGAATATGCATCGAAACGAAGGAAAAGTTGATCGTAAAAGGAGAATGAGCATCAAAATAAAGGAAATATGCATCGAAACGAATGAAATGTTGATCATAACAAGAGAATGAGCATCAAAATGAAGGAAACCTGCATCGAAATGAAGGAAATATTGATCATAACAAGCAAATTGAGCATCAAAATGAAGGAAATGTGCATCGAAACAAAGGAAATGGTGATCATATCAGGCAAATGAGCATCAAAATGAAGGAATATGCATCGAAACAAAGGAAATGTTGATCATAACAAGCGAATGAACATTAAAATGAAGGAATATGAATCGAAACGAAGTAAATGTTTGTCATAACAAGCGAATGGGCATCAAAATGAAACAAATATGTATCGAAACGAAGTAAATGTTGATTATAACATGTGAATAAGCATCAAAATGAAGAAAATGTTGATAATAACAAGCGAGTGAGGGTCAAAATGAAGGAATATGTATCGAAACGAAGGAAATATTGATCATATCAAGCGAATGGGCATCAAAATGAAGGAAATATGCATCGAAGCAAAGGAAATGTTGATAATAACTAGCAAATGAGGATCAAAATGACGGAATATGTATCGAAACGAAGGAAATGTTGATCATATAAAATGAATGGGCATCAAAATGAAGGAGATATGCATCGAAACGAAGGATATATTGATCATAACATGCATATGAACATCAAAATGAAGGAATATGCATCTTAACAAAGGAAATGGTGATCATAACATTCGAATGTGCATTAAAATGAAGAAATATGCATCGTAATGAAGGAAATGTTGATCATGACAAGCAAATGAGAATCAAAATGAAGGAATATGCATCGAAAGGAAGGAAATGTTGATCATAACAAGCGATTGAGCATCAAAATTAATGGAATATGCATCGAAACGAAGGAAAAGTTGATCATAAAAGGAGAATGAGCATCAAAACGAAGGAAATATGCATCGAAACGAAGGAAATGTTGATCATAACATGCAAATGAGCATCAAAATGAAGGAAAATGCATCGAAACAAAGGAAATGTTGATCATAACAAGCAAATAATATTAAATTGAAGGAATATGAATAGAAACGAAGTAAATGTTTTTCATAACAAGCGAATGGGAATCAAAATGAAAGAAATATGTATCGAAACGAAGTAAATGTTGATTATAACATGCGAATGAGCATCAAAATGAAGGAATATGCATTGAAACTTGATCATATAACAAGCGAATGAGCATCAAATGAAGGAAATATGTGTCGTAACTAAAGAAATGTTGATCATAACAAACGAATGAGCATCAAAATGAAGGAAATATGCATCGAAACGAAGGAAATGTTGATCATAACATGCGAATGAGCATCAAAATAAAGGAAATATGCATCGAAACGAAGGAAATGTAGATCATAACAAGCCAATGTGCATCAAAATGAAGCAATATGCATTGAAACGAAGCAAACATTTATCATAACATGCGAATGAGCCTAAAAATGAAGGAAATATGAATCGAAATGAAGGAAATGTTGATCATAACATACGAATGAGCATCAAAATGAAGGAATATGCATCTAAACGAAAGAAATGTTGATCATAACAAGCGAATGAGCATTAAAATTAAGGAATATGTATCGAAACGAATGAAATGTTTATCATAACAAGCGAATGGGCATCAAAATGAAAGAAATATGCAACGAAACGAAGGAAATATTGATCATAAAACGCGAATGAGCATCAAAATGAAGGAACATGCATCGAAACGAAGAAAATGTTTATCATAAAACAAGAGAATGAGAATCAAAATGAAGGAAATATGCTTCGAAACGAAGGAAACGTTGATCATAACATGCGAATGAGAATCAAAATGAAAGAATTTGCATCAAAACGAAGGAAATGGCAATCATAACAAGCATATGAGCATCAAAATGTAGGAAATATGCATCGAAACGTAGAAAATGTTGATCATAACAAGCGAATGAGCATCAAAATGAAGTAAATATGCATCGAAACGAAGGAAATGTTGATCGTAATGAGAGAATGAGCAACAAAATGAAGGAAACATGCGTCGAAAAGAAGGAAATGTTGATCATAACAAGCGAACGAGCATCAAAATGAAGGAAATGTGCGTCGAAACGAAGGAAATGTTGATCATATCTTGCGAATGAGCATCAAAATGAAGGAAATATGCATCAAAGCGAAGGAAATGTTGATAATAAAAAGCGAATGAGGATCAAAATGACAGAATATGTATCCAAACGAATGAAATGATAATCATATCAAGCAAATGGGCATCAAAATGAAAGAAATATGCATCGAAACGAAGGAATTGTTGATCGTATCACGCGAATGAGCTTAAAAATGAAGGAACATGCATCGAAACGAAAAAAATGTTGATCATATAACAAGAGAATGAGAATCAAAATGAAGGAAATATGCTTCGAAACGAAGGAAACATTGATCATAGCATGCAAATGAGAATCAAAATGAAGGAATTTGCATTGAAATGAAGGAAATGGCGATCATAATAAGCATATGAGCATCAAAATGTAGGAAATATGCATCGAAACAAAGAAAATGTTGATCATAACAAGCGAATGAGCATCAAAATGACAGAATATGTATAGAAACGAAGGAAATGTTGATCATATAAAGCGAATGGGCATCAAAATTAAGGAAATATGCATCGAAACGAAGGAAATGTTGATCATAACAAGTGAATGAGCATCAAAATGAAGGAAATATACATCGAAGCGAAGGAAATGTTGATAATAACAAGAGAATGAGGATCAAAATGATGGAATATGTATCGAAACGAAGGAAATGTTGATCATATAAAGCGAATGGGCATCAAAATGAAGGAAATATGCATCAAAACGAAGAAAATGTTGATCATAACATGTGAATGAGCATCAAAATGAAGGAATATGCATCGAAACGAAGGAAATGTTGATCATATAAAACGAATGGGCATCAAAATGAAGGAGATATGCATTGAAACGAAGGATATGTTGATCATAACATGCATATGAACATCAAAATGAAGGAATATGCATCTAAACAAAGGAAATGGTGATCATAACATTCGAATGTGCATCAAAATGAAGAAATATGCATCAGAATGAAGGAATTGTTGATCATGACAAGCAAATGAGAATCAAAATGAAGGAATATACATCGAAAGGAAGGAAATGTTGATCATAACAAGCGATTGAGCATCAAAATTAAGGGAATATGCATCGAAACGAAGGAAAAGTTGATCGTAAAAGGAGAATGAGCATCAAAATAAAGGAAATATGCATCGAAACGAATGAAATGTTGATCATAACAATAGAATGAGCATCAAAATGAAGGAAACCTGCATCGAAATGAAGGAAATATTGATCATAACAAGCAAATTGAGCATCAAAATGAAGGAAATGTGCATCGAAACAAAGGAAATGGTGATCATATCAGGCAAATGAGCATCAAAATGAAGGAATATGCATCGAAACAAAGGAAATGTTGATCATAACAAGCGAATGAACATTAAAATGAAGGAATATGAATCGAAACGAAGTAAATGTTTGTCATAACAAGCGAATGGGCATCAAAATGAAACAAATATGTATCGAAACGAAGTAAATGTTGATTATAACATGTGAATAAGCATCAAAATGAAGGAAATGTTGATAATAACAAGCGAGTGAGGGTCAAAATGAAGGAATATGTATCGAAACGAAGGAAATATTGATCATATCAAGCGAATGGGCATCAAAATGAAGGAAATATGCATCGAAGCAAAGGAAATGTTGATAATAACTAGCAAATGAGGATCAAAATGACGGAATATGTATCGAAACGAAGGAAATGTTGATCATATAAAACGAATGGGCATCAAAATGAAGGAGATATGCATCGAAACGAAGGATATATTGATCATAACATGCATATGAACATCAAAATGAAGGAATATGCATCTTAACAAAGGAAATGGTGATGCATCGTAATGAAGGAAATGTTGATCATGACAAGCAAATGAGAATCAAAATGAAGGAATATGCATCGAAAGGAAGGAAATGTTGATCATAACAAGCGATTGAGCATCAAAATTAAGGGAATATGCATCGAAACGAAGGAAAAGTTGATCGTAAAAGGAGAATGAGCATCAAAATAAAGGAAATATGCATCGAAACCAATGAAATGTTGATCATAACAAGAGAATGAGCATCAAAATGAAGGAAACCTGCATCGAAATGAAGGAAATATTGATCATAACAAGCAAATTGAGCATCAAAATGAAGGAAATGTGCATCGAAACAAAGGAAATGGTGATCATATCAGGCAAATGAGCATCAAAATGAAGGAATATGCATCGAAACAAAGGAAATGTTGATCATAACAAGCGAATGAACATTAAAATGAAGGAATATGAATCGAAACGAAGTAAATGTTTGTCATAACAAGCGAATGGGCATCAAAATGAAACAAATATGTATCGAAACGAAGTAAATGTTGATTATAACATGTGAATAAGCATCAAAATGAAGGAAATGTTGATAATAACATGCGAGTGAGGGTCAAAATGAAGGAATATGTATCGAAACGAAGGAAATATTGATCATATCAAGCGAATGGGCATCAAAATGAAGGAAATATGCATCGAAGCAAAGGAAATGTTGATAATAACTAGCAAATGAGGATCAAAATGACGGAATATGTATCGAAACGAAGGAAATGTTGATCATATAAAACGAATGGGCATCAAAATGAAGGAGATATGCATCGAAACGAAGGATATATTGATCATAACATGCATATGAACATCAAAATGAAGGAATATGCATCTTAACAAAGGAAATGGTGATCATAACATTCGAATGTGCATTAAAATGAAGAAATATGCATCGTAATGAAGGAAATGTTGATCATGACAAGCAAATGAGAATCAAAATGAAGGAATATGCATCGAAAGGAAGGAAATGTTGATCATAACAAGCGATTGAGCATCAAAATTAAGGGAATATGCATCGAAACGAAGGAAATGTTGATCATAAAAGGAGAATGAGCATCAAAACGAAGGAAATATGCATCGAAACGAAGGAAATGTTGATCATAACATGCAAATGAGCATCAAAATGAAGGAAAATGCATCGAAACAAAGGAAATGTTGATCATAACAAGCAAATAATATTAAATTGAAGGAATATGAATAGAAACGAAGTAAATGTTTTTCATAACAAGCGAATGGGAATCAAAATGAAAGAAATATGTATCGAAACGAAGTAAATGTTGATTATAACATGCGAATGAGCATCAAAATGAAGGAATATGCATTGAAACTTGATCATATAACAAGCGAATGAGCATCAAATGAAGGAAATATGTGTCGTAACTAAAGAAATGTTGATCATAACAAACGAATGAGCATCAAAATGAAAGAAATATGCATCGAAACGAAGGAAATGTTGATCATAACATGCGAATGAGCATCAAAATAAAGGAAATATGCATCGAAACGAAGGAAATGTAGATCATAACAAGCCAATGTGCATCAAAATGAAGCAATATGCATTGAAACGAAGCAAACATTTATCATAACATGCGAATGAGCCTAAAAATGAAGGAAATATGAATCGAAATGAAGGAAATGTTGATCATAACATACGAATGAGCATCAAAATGAAGGAATATGCATCTAAACGAAAGAAATGTTGATCATAACAAGCGAATGAGCATTAAAATTAAGGAATATGTATCGAAACGAATGAAATGTTTATCATAAAAGCGAATGGGCATCAAAATGAAAGAAATATGCAACGAAACGAAGGAAATATTGATCATAAAACGCGAATGAGCATCAAAATGAAGGAACATGCATCGAAACGAAGAAAATGTTTATCATAAAACAAGAGAATGAGAATCAAAATGAAGGAAATATGCTTCGAAACGAAGGAAACGTTGATCATAACATGCGAATGAGAATCAAAATGAAAGAATTTGCATCAAAACGAAGGAAATGGCAATCATAACAAGCATATGAGCATCAAAATGTAGGAAATATGCATAGAAACGTAGAAAATGTTGATCATAACAAGCGAATGAGCATCAAAATGAAGTAAATATGCATCGAAACAAAGGAAATGTTGATCGTAATGAGAGAATGAGCAACAAAATGAAGGAAACATGCGTCGAAAAGAAGGAAATGTTGATCATAACAAGCGAACGAGCATCAAAATGAAGGAAATGTGCGTCGAAACGAAGGAAATGTTGATCATATCTAGCGAATGAGCATCAAAATGAAGGAAATATACATCAAAGCGAAGGAAATGTTGATAATAAAAAGCGAATGAGGATAAAAATGACAGAATATGTATCCAAAAGAATGAAATGATAATCATATCAAGCAAATGGGCATCAAAATGAAAGAAATATGCATCGAAACGAAGGAATTGTTGATCGTATCACGCGAATGAGCTTAAAAATGAAGGAACATGCATCGAAACGAAGAAAATGTTGATCATATAACAAGAGAATGAGAATCAAAATGAAGGAAATATGCTTCGAAACGAAGGAAACATCGATCATAGCATGCAAATGAGAATCAAAATGAAGGAATTTGCATTGAAATGAAGGAAATGGCAATCATAACAAGCATATGAGCATCAAAATGTAGGAAATATGCATCGAAACAAAGAAAATGTTGATCATAACAAGCGAATGAGCATCAAAATGACAGAATATGTATAGAAACGAAGGAAATGTTGATCATATAAAGCGAATGGGCATCAAAATTAAGGAAATATGCATCGAAACGAAGGAAATGTTGATCATAACAAGTGAATGAGCATCAAAATGAAGGAAATATACATCGAAGCGAAGGAAATGTTGATAATAACAAGAGAATGAGGATCAAAATGATGGAATATGTATCGAAACGAAGGAAATGTTGATCATATAAAGCGAATGGGCATCAAAATGAAGGAAATATGCATCAAAACGAAGAAAATGTTGATCATAACATGTGAATGAGCATCAAAATGAAGGAATATGCATCGAAACGAAGGAAATGTTGATCATATAAAACGAATGGGCATCAAAATGAAGGAGATATGCATTGAAACGAAGGATATGTTGATCATAACATGCATATGAACATCAAAATGAAGGAATATGCATCTAAACAAAGGAAATGGTGATCATAACATTCGAATGTGCATCAAAATGAAGAAATATGCATCAGAATGAAGGAATTGTTGATCATGACAAGCAAATGAGAATCAAAATGAAGGAATATACATCGAAAGGAAGGAAATGTTGATCATAACAAGCGATTGAGCATCAAAATTAAGGGAATATACATCGAAACGAAAGAAAAGTTTATCATAAAAGGAGAATGAGCATCAAAATGAAGGAAATATGCATCGAAACGAATGAAATGTTGATCATAACAAGAGAATGAGCATCAAAATGAAGGAAACCTTCATCGAAATAAAGGAAATATTGATCATATGTATCGAAACAAGAGAATGAAGATAAAAATGATGGAATATGTATCGAAACGAAGGAAATGTTGATCATATAAAGCGAATGGGCATCAAAATGAAGGAAATATGCATCAAAACGAAGAAAATGTTGATCATAACATGTAAATGAGCATCAAAATGTAGGAATATGCATCGAAACGAAGGAAATGTTGATCATAACAAGCGAATGAACATTAAAATAAAGGAAATATGCATCGAAACGAAGGAAATGTTGATCATAACACGCGAATGAGCATAAAAATGAAGGAATATGCATCGAAATGAAGGAAATGTTGATCATATAACAAGCGAATAAGAATCAAAATGAAGGAAATATGCTTCAAAATGATGGAAACATTGATCATAACATGCGAATGAGAATCAAAATGAATGAATTTGCATAGAAACGAAGGAAATGGTGATAATAACAAGCGAATGAGCATCAAAATGAAGGAAATATGCATCGAAACGAATAAAACGTTGATCATGACAAGCAAATGATCATCAAAATGAAGGAAATATGCATCGAAACGATGGAAATGTTGATCGTAATGAGAAAATGAGCATCAATATGAAGGAAACATGCATCGAAATGAAGTAAATGTTGATCATAACAAGCGAATGAGCATCAAAATGAAGGAAATGTGCATCGAAACTAAGGAAATGATGATCATAACAAGAAAATGAGCATTAAAATGAAGGAAATATGCATCGAACCGAAGGAAATATTAATTATATCAAGTGAATGAGCATCAAAATGAAGGAATATGCATCGAAATAAAGGAAATGTTGATCATATAACAAGCGAATGAGAATCAAAATGAAGGAAATATGCTTCGAAATGAAGGAAACATTGATCACAACATGCGAATGAGAATCTAAATGAAAGAATTTACATAGAAATGAAGGAAATGTTGATCATAACAAGCGAATGAGCATTTCAAAATGAAGGAAATATGCATCGAAACGAAGAAAATGTTGATCATGACAAGCGAATGAGCATCAAAATGAAGGAAATATGCATCAAAACGAAGGAAATATTAATCGTAATGAGAAAATGAGCATCAAAATGAAGGAAACCTGCATCGAAATGAAGGAAATATTTTCATAACAAGCGAATTGAGCATCAAAATGAAGGAAATGTGCATCAAAACAAAGGACATGTTGATCATAACAGGCAAATGAGCATCAAAATGAAGGAATATGCATCGAAACAAAGGAAATGTTGATCATGACAAGCGAATGAACATTAAAATGAAGGAATATGAATAGAAACGAAGTAAATGTTTGTCATAACAAGCGTATGGGCATCAAAATGAAAGAAATATGTATCGACACGAAGTAAATGTTGATTATAACATGTGAATGAGCATCAAAATGAAGGAAATGTTGATAATAACAAGCGAGTGAGGGTCAAAATGAAGGAATATGTATCGAAACGAAGGAAATGTTGATCATATCAAGCGAATGGGCATCAAAATGAAGGAAATATGCATCGAAGCAAAGGAAATGTTGATAATAACTAGCAAATGAGGATCAAAATGACGGAATATGTATCGAAACAAAGGAAATGTTGATCATATAAAACGAATGGGCATCAAAATGAAGGAGATATGCATTGAAACGAAGGATATGTTGATCATAACATGCATATGAACATCAAAATGAAGGAATATGCATCTAAACAAAGGAAATGGTGATCATAACATTCGAATGTGCATCAAAATGAAGAAATATGCATCGGAATGAAGGAATTGTTGATCATGACAAGCAAATGAGAATCAAAATGAAGGAATATGCATCGAAAGGAAGGAAATGTTGATCATAACAAGCGATTGAGCATCAAAATTAAGGGAATATGCATCGAAACGAAGGAAAAGTTGATCATAAAAGGAGAATGAGCATCAAAATGAAGGAAATATGCATCGAAACGAATGAAATGTTGATCATAACAAGAGAATGAGCATCAAAATGAAGGAAACCTTCATCGAAATAAAGGAAATATTGATCATAACAAGCGAATTGAGCATCAAAATGAAGGAAATGTTCATCGAAACAAAGGAAATGTTAATCATAACAGGCAAATGAGCATCAAAATGAAGGAATATGCATCGAAACAAAGGAAATGTTGATCATAACAAGCGAATGAACATTAAAATTAAGGAATATGAATCGAAATGAAGTAAATGTTTGTCATAACAAGCGAATGGGCATCAAAATGAAAGAAATATGTATCGAAATGAAGTATATGTTGATTATAACATGTGAATGAACATCAAAATGAAGGAAATGTTGATAATAACAAGCGAGTGAGGGTCAAAATGAAGGAATATGTATCGAAACGAAGGAAATGTTGATCATATCAAGCGAATGAGCATCAAAATGAAAGAAATATGCATCGAAGCAAAGGAAATGTTGATAATAACTAGCAAATGAGGATCAAAATGAAGGAATATGTATCGAAACGAAGTAAATGTTTATCATATAAAACGAATGGGCATCAAAATGAAGGAGATATGTATTTAAACGAAGGATATGTTGATCATAACATGCATATGAACATCAAAATGAAGGAATATGCATCTAAACAAAGGAAATGGCGATCATAACATTCGAATGTGCATCAAAATGAAGAAATATGCATCGTAATGAAGGAAATGTTGATCATGACAAGCAAATGAGAATCAAAATGAAGGAATATACATCGAAAGGAAGGAAATGTTGATCATAACAAGCGATTGAGCATCAAAATTAAGGGAATATGCATCGAATCGAAGGAAAAGTTGATCATAAAAGGAGAATAAGCATCAAAATGAAGGAAATATGCATTGAAACGAATGAAATGTTGATCATAACAAGAGAATGAGCATCAAAATGAAGGAAACCTGCATCGAAATGAAGGAAATATTGATCATAACAAGTGAATTGAGCATCAAAGTAAAGGAAATGTGCATCGAAACAAAGGAAATGTTGATCATAACAGGCAAATGAGCATCAAATGAAGGAATATGCATCGAAACAAAGGAAATGTTGATCATAACAAGCGAATGAACATTAAAATGAAGGAATATGAATCGAAACGAAGTAAATGTTTGTCATAACAAGCGAATAGGCATCAGAATGAAAGAAATATGTATCGAAACGAAATAAATGTTGATTATAACATGTGAATGAGCATCAAAATGAAGGAAATGTTGATAATAACAAGCGACGGAGGGTCAAAATGAAGGAATATGTATCGAAACGAAGGAAATGTTGATCATATCAAGCGAATGGGCATCAAAATGAAGGAAATATGCATCGAAGCAAAGGAAATGTTGATAATAACTAGCAAATAAGGATCAAAATGATGGAATATGTATCGAAACGAAGGAAATGTTGATCATATAAAACGAATGGGCATCAAAATGAAGGAGATATGCATCGAAACGAAGGATATATTGATCATAACATGCATATGAACATCAAAATGAAGGAATATGCATCTTAACAAAGGAAATGGTGATCATAACATTCGAATGTGCATCAAAATGAAGAAATATGCATCGGAATGAAGGAATTGTTGATCATGACAAGCAAATGAGAATCAAAATGAAGGAATATGCATCGAAATGAAGGAAATGTTGATCATAACATGCAAATGAGCATCAAAATGAAGGAAAATGCATCGAAACAAAGGAAATGTTGATCATAACAAGCAAATAACATTAAATTGAAGGAATATGAATAGAAACGAAGTAAATGTTTTTCATAACAAGCGAATGGGCATCAAAATAAAAGAAATATGTATCGAAACGAAGTAAATGTTGATTATAACATGCGAATGAGCATCAAAATGAAGGAATATGCATTGAAACTTGATCATATAACAAGCGAATGAGCATCAAATGAAGGAAATATGTGTCGTAACCAAAGAAATGTTGATCATAACTAACGAATGAGCATCAAAATGAAGGAAATATGCATCGAAACGAAGGAAATGTTGATCATAACATGCGAATGAGCATCAAAATAAAGGAAATATGCATCGAAACGAAAGAAATGTAGATCATATCAAGCCAATGTGAATCAAAATGAAGCAATATGCATTGAAACGAAGCAAACATTTATCATAACATGCGAATGAGAATAAAAATGAAGGAAATATGAATCGAAATGAAGGAAATGTTGATCATAACAAACGAATGAGCATCAAAATGAAGGAATATGCATCTAAACGAAAGAAATGTTGATCATAACAAGCGAATGAGCATTAAAATTAAGGAATATGTATCGAAACGGATGAAATGTTTATCATAACAAGCGAATGAGCATCAAAATGAAAGAAATATGCAACGAAACGAAGGAAATATTGATCATAAAACGCGAATGAGCATCAAAATGAAGGAACATGCATCGAAACGAAGAAAATGTTTATCATAAAACAAGAGAATGAGAATCAAAATGAAGGAAATATGCTTCGAAACAAAGGAAACGTTGATCATAACATGCGAATGAGAATCAAAATGAAAGAATTTGCATCAAAACGAAGGAAATGGCAATCATAACAAGCATATGAGCATCAAAATGTAGGAAATATGCATCGAAACGTAGAAAATGTTGATCATAACAAGCGAATGAGCATCAAAATGAAGTAAATATGCATCGAAACGAAGGAAATGTTGATCGTAATAAGAGAATGAGCAACAAAATGAAGGAAACATGCGTCGAAAAGAAGGAAATATTGATCATAACAAGCGAACGAGATCAAAATGAAGGAAATGTGCGTCGAAACGAAGGAAATGTTGATCATATCTAGCGAATGAGCATCAAAATGAAGGAAATATGCATCAAAGCGAAGGAAATGTTGATAATAAAAAGCGAATGAGGATCAAAATGACGGAATATGTATCCAAACGAATGAAATGATAATCATATCAAGCAAATGGGCATCAAAATGAAAGAAATATGCATCGAAACGAAGGAATTGTTGATCGTATCACGCGAATGAGCTTAAAAATGAAAGAACATGCATCGAAATGAAGGAAATGTTGATCATATAACAAGAGAATGAGAATCAAAATGAAGGAAATATGCTTCGAAACGAAGGAAACATTGATCATAGCATGCAAATGAGAATCAAAATGAAGGAATTTGCATTGAAATGAAGGAAATGGCGATCATAACAAGCATATGAGCATCAAAATGTAGGAAATATGCATCGAAACAAAGAAAATGTTGATCATAACAAGCGAATGAGCATCAAAATGACAGAATATGTATATAAACGAAGGAAATGTTGATCATATAAAGCGAATGGGCATCAAAATTAAGGAAATATGCATCGAAACGAAGGAAATGTTGATCATAACAAGTGAATGAGCATCAAAATGAAGGAAATATACATCGAAGCGAAGGAAATGTTGATAATAACAAGAGAATGAGGATCAAAATGATGGAATATGTATCGAAACAAAGGAAATGTTGATCATATAAAGCGAATGGGCATCAAAATGAAGGAAATATGCATCAAAACGAAGAAAATGTTGATCATAACATGTGAATGAACATCAAAATGAAGGAATATGCATCGAAACGAAGGAAATGTTGATCATAACAAGCGAATGAACATTAAAATAAAGGAAATATGCATCGAAACGAAGGAAATGTTGATCATAACACGCGAATGAGCATAAAAATGAAGGAATATGCATCGAAATGAAGGAAATGTTGATCATATAACAAGCGAATAAGAATCAAAATGAAGGAAATATGCTTCAAAATGAAGGAAATATGCTTCAAAATGAAGGAAACATTGATCATAACATGCGAATGAGAATCAAAATGAACGAATTTGCATAGAAACGAAGGAAATGTTGATCATAACAAGCGAATGAGCATCAAAATGAAGGAAATATGCATCGAAACGAAGAAAACGTTGATCATGACAAGCAAATGATCATCAAAATGAAGGAAATATGCATCGAAACGATGGAAATGTTGATCGTAATGAGAAAATGAGCATCAATATGAAGGAAACATGCATCGAAATGAAGTAAATGTTGATCATAACAAGCGAATGAGCATCGAAATGAAGGAAATGTGCATCGCAACTAAGGAAATGATGATCATAACAAGAAAATGAGCGTCAAAATGAAGGAAATATGCATCGAACCGAAGGAAATATTAATAATAACAAGCGAATGAGCATCAAAATGAAGGAATATGCATCAAAATGAAGGAAATGTTGATCATATAACAAGCGAATGAGAATCAAAATGAAGGAAATATGCTTCGAAATGAAGGAAACATTGATCCCAACATGCGAATGAGAATCTAAATGAAAGAATTTACATAGAAATGAAGGAAATGTTGATCATAACAAGCGAATGAGCATTTCAAAATGAAGGAAATATGCATCGAAACGAAGAAAATGTTGATCATGACAAGCGAATGAGCATCAAAATGAAGGAAATATGCATCAAAACGAAGGAAATATTAATCGTAATGAGAAAATGAGCATCAAAATGAAGGAAACCTACATCGAAATGAAGGAAATATTGATCATAACAATCGAATTGAGCATCAAAATGAAGGAAATGTGCATCAAAACAAAGGAAATGTTGATCATAACAGGCAAATGAGCATCAAAATGAAGGAATATGCATCGAAACAAAGGAAATGTTGATCATGACAAGCGAATGAACATTAAAATGAAGGAATATGAATCGAAACGAAGTAAATGTTTGTCATAACAAGCGAATGGGCATCAAAATGAAAGAAATATGTATCGACACGAAGTAAATGTTGATTATAACATGTGAATGAGCATCAAAATGAAGGAAATGTTGATAATAACAAGCGAGTGAGGGTCAAAATGAAGGAATATATATCGAAACGAAGGAAATGTTGATCATATCAAGCGAATGGGCATCAAAATGAAGGAAATATGCATCGAAGCAAAGGAAATGTTGATAATAACTAGCAAATGAGGATCAAAATGACGGAATATGAATCGAAACGAAGGAAATGTTGATCATATAAAACGAATGGGCATCAAAATGAAGGAGATATGCATTGAAACGAAGGATATGTTGATCATAACATGCATATGAACATCAAAATGAAGGAATATGCATCTAAACAAAGGAAATGGTGATCATAACATTCGAATGTGCATCAAAATGAAGAAATATGCATCGGAATGAAGGAATTGTTGATCATGACAAACAAATGAGAATCAAAATGAAGGAATATGCATCGAAAGGAAGGAAATGTTGATCATAACAAGCGATTGAGCATCAAAATGAAGGAAACCTGCATCGAAATGAAGGAAATATTGATCACAACAAGCGAATTGAGCATCAAAATGAAGGAAATGTTCATCGAAACAAAGGAAATGTTAATCATAACAGGCAAATGAGCATCAAAATGAAGGAATATGCATCGAAACAAAGGAAATGTTGATCATAACAAGCGAATGAACATTAAAATTAAGGAATATGAATCGAAATGAAGTAAATGTTTGTCATAACAAGCGAATGGGCATCAAAATGAAAGAAATATGTATCGAAATGAAGTATATGTTGATTATAACATGTGAATGAGCATCAAAATGAAGGAAATGTTGATAATAACAAGCGAGTGAGGGTCAAAATGAAGGAATATGTATCGAAACGAAGGAAATGTTGATCATATCAAGCGAATGAGCATCAAAATGAAAGAAATATGCATCGAAGCAAAGGAAATGTTGATAATAACTAGCAAATGAGGATCAAAATGAAGGAATATGTATCGAAACGAAGTAAATGTTGATCATATAAAACGAATGGGCATCAAAATGAAGGAGATATATATTGAAACGAAGATATGTTGATCATAACATGCATATGAAAATCAAAATGAAGGAATATGCATCTAAACAAAGGAAATGGCGATCATAACATTCGAATGTGCATCAAAATGAAGAAATATGCATCGTAATAAAGGAAATGTTGATCATGACAAGCAAATGAGAATCAAAATGAAGGAATATACATCGAAAGGAAGGAAATGTTGATCATAACAAGCGATTGAGCATCAAAATTAAGGGAATATGCATCGAAACGAAGGAAAAGTTGATCATAAAAGGAGAATGAGCATCAAAATGAAGGAAATATGCATCGAAACGAATGAAATGTTGATCATAACAAGAGAATGAGCATCGAAATGAAGGAAACCTGCATCGAAATGAAGGAAAAATTGATCATAACAAGAGAATTGAGCATCAAAGTAAAGGAAATGTGCATCGAAACAAAGGAAATGTTGATCATAACAGGCAAATGAGCATCAAAATGAAGGAATATACATCGAAACAAAGGAAATATTGATCATAACAAGCGAATGAACATTAAAATGAAGGAATATGAATCGAAATGAAGTAAATGTTTGTCATAACAAGCGAATGGGCATCAAAATGAAAGAAATATGTATCGAAACGAAGTAAATGTTGATTATAACATGTGAATGAGCCTCAAAATGAAGGAAATGTTGATAATAACAAGCGAGTGAGGGTCAAAATGAAGGAATATATATCGAAACGAAGGAAATGTTGATCATATCAAGCGAATGGGCATCAAAATGAAGGAAATATGCATCGAAGCAAAGGAAATGTTGATAATAACTAGCAAATGAGGATCAAAATGATGGAATATGTATCAAAACGAAGGAAATGTTGATCATATAAAACGAATGGGCATCAAAATGAAGGAGATATGCATCGAAACGAAGGATATATTGATCATAACATGCATATGAACATCAAAATGAAGGAATATGCATCTTAACAAAGGAAATGGTGATCATAACATTCGAATGTGCATTAAAATGAAGAAATATGCATCGTAATGAAGGAAATGTTGATCATGACAAGCAAATGAGATCAAAATGAAGGAATATGCATCGAAAGGAAGGAAATGTTGATTATAACAAGAGATTGAGCATCAAAATTAAGGGAATATGCATCGAAACGAAGGAAAAGTTGATCATAAAAGGAGAATGAGCATCAAAATGAAGGAAATATGCATCGAAACGAAGGAAATATTGATCATAACATGCAAATGAGCATCAAAATGAAGGAAAATGCATCGAAACAAAGGAAATGTTGATCATAACAAGCAAATAACATTAAATTGAAGGAATATGAATAGAAACGAAGTAAATGTTTTACATAACAAGCGAATGGGCGTCAAAATGAAAGAAATATGTATCGAAACGAAGTAAATGTTGATTATAACATGCGAATGAGCATCAAAATGAAGGAATATGCATTGAAACTTGATCATATAACAAGCGAATGAGCATCAAATGAAGGAAATATGTGTCGTAACTAAAGAAATGTTGATCATAACAAACGAATGAGCATCAAAATGAAGGAAATATGCATCGAAACGAAGGAAATGTTGATCATAACA